>ML306635.1:31139-148428 GCA_005239505.1 Nicotiana paniculata
TAGTATCTATATATATACTAGAAAAAAATTATATATAATAATACAACAATCATCCAAATGCCAAAAAATATTATTACATTAGCATATCAAGCTTTTATTTAGTTAATCAATATATTTATTTCTGCTAGCTAAGATAACTGTTTAATTTCTATTATGAAATTTGCACAAATTGCGTTTATTCTAATGACGGAAATGTTTTTGCTTATTAAATGCACTAGTATTACTATTTGAGTTTATAACCGAGTTCTCTAGAAGACCCAAATCATCTTTTGTTTGATGCATTTTTTCGTTTTCGACTGGAAGCAAGAAGTCACTAAATGTTAGATCTATTCTTACTTTTATATTTTTTGTCATTCAAAATTTTTCATTTGAGGCTATAAGTATAATTTTAGCAAGCTAGCTTTTGTAGTCTTTGGTTTTGTAGATTACTGATAGTACTTGACAGAAAGCACCTCCCAAACTATTACTTTTCTACCAAACGGTTCATTGATATCCAATATATCTCTAGAACTCTAGGCAATTGTCTCGATCCTAAACGCTTAGCCATAAGTGATTCATCTCATATTATCAATTTGACTTTCTTTATAAATTTAGCATTATTGCTCTGCTTTGATATATTTGTGATGGCTATTTCAGTTTTTTGAAGAGGTATATCAAATCTAAAGTGAGTTGTATAACCTCATAATAAAATCGTTGCTGGTATACCACTTGCTATTATTACTAACAATATCATGCCTCTTGATATGATATTTACAAATAATGCATGACATAAGAATATTATTTCGATTCTGCCAGAGGTATCTACAAAGTATAATCCGGCTATCCCATAGTCGACTCTTTATAATATAGTCTTGAAAGCTTGTTCTTGTTAAAATTTTAGCTTTGATTGTGTTTCCTCAGGCACTTGAATAGCCTTCTTAATACTATATTAATCTTTTTTACTTTGTGATCTAATTTTTTAATGTATAACGCTCTTTTTATGGAACAAATAGTATTTTTTAAACTTATTTTTTTACTCATATGATGAATTTAAAAAAATATTGAATTGGATTCTCTTGCTAAATTAATTAAAAGATTTGATTATTTGGTCTTAACATAAAAAATAATTTATTTTCTGTTTATTTAGATTCTTAATACTAGTTCATCTCTTGTTTTGGATATTTAATCGTAATTATAATTTTATCCACCATAAATTTTATTTTCAAAGAGTAAAAAAAAATGATCTGAAGTATATCCTAAAAATAATATAATTACATGGCTAAAAATATGTCTCTATCCCAAAAGTAATTATACTAATAAGAAATCTAATATATTCTTAAAGGTATTACGTTTACATATGCCCAAAAATAATTAAACTAATATGATTCCTAAGGGTAATCATGTAAGGTTCCTAACGCGTATATTAAGTTCTAAAACTATTAGGATTACAAGGCTAATATATAGAATTTTGATTATGTCCTTTTATTGTGAGTTATTATGCTTAACATTAAAGTTTATTCCCGTTCAGGTGTATACGATCTTGAACATCTTCGTATTATGTGTTCTAACTTGCGTGCGTGGTCGAGTTCAGTTACCGGATGATTCAGATTCAATTTGGAAAAAGGATTCTAGTTTTGGAAGCTTAAGCGGTAAGAATTGACTGATATTTGATTTTTGTGTAAACGACTCGGAATGGGATTTGGATGGTTTCGACAACTTCGTATAGTTTTGGACATAGGCGTGCGTCAGGATTTGGATTTTGAGGTCTGTAGAGTAATTTGAAGCATTTCGACGAAAGTCGAAAAAGTTGAAGGTTGAGAGGTTTGACCAAGAGTTGACTTTGGTGATATCGGGGTCTGTAGAGTATTTGACGCCATTCCAGGTTGGTTTGATAGGTTTCGGCGCGAGTTTTAGAAGTTGGAAGATTTGAACGTTCATGAGTTCGATTCATGGTGTAATTCGTTGTTTCGACGTTGTTTGATGTTATTTGAGACCTCGAGCGAGTCTGTGTTTGGTTATGGAACTTTTTGGTGTGTTTAGACGGGGTCCCAAGGGCCTCGAGTGTGTTTCGGATGGGCTATGGGCCATTGCCTTCTATTGGGACTGCTGTATTATGATGTCTGGTTTCCTTAATCGTGTTCACATCCATTCCTCCGTGATTGCGTATTGTAACTTTGAGGAAGATAAAATTTACTCTTCGCATGCGCATGCTTCTGTCCGCGAACGCGTAAGTATACATTTCCCTTCTTCGCGTTCGCGTACTGCTTCACGCGATCGTGTAGCACCATTTCTGGCAGTGGACTTTTTTCTTCACCATCGCAAATCCTTTTCTGAGATCGCGATGTACAAATACCTGGGCAGAATATAAAGGTACTCTTTTCCTAGGATTGGTCATTTTTTCACATTTTTGGTCTTCTAGAGCTCGGTTTTGAGCGATTCGTTGTGGGTTTTTCAAGCAAATCAATTGGGTAAGTGTTCTTCATCTTGAATTTATTATATTCGATGATTCTATCTTTATTTTACCATTAAATTAGAGTTTTGAGTTGAGGAAAAATGGGGATTTTTGTAACGACACGACCGATTATTTTGAGCATTTGCACTTTGCTCGGTAGTTTGTAGGCATGAGTAGCTCCGTATGATTTGTTATAACTTATGTGAATTGTCGGTTTTAGTTTTGAGGTTATTTGGAATCGATTTGGAAGAAAGAATTTCTTTGTCGAAACTTTAAGTTGGAAGAGTTGACGAAGTTTGACTTCTTGTGAAATTGACCCCCCGGAATGGAGTTTTGATGGTACCGATAGGTCTGGATGGTGATTTTGGACTCGGGCGCATGCTCGGATTTGCTTTTGGATGTTTCTAAAAGGTTTCGGCACAATTGGCGAAAATTAGAAATTTGAAGGTTTGGAAAGTTCATAAGTTTGACCGGAAGTTGACTTTTTGATATGGAATTTGGATTATGATTTCAGGAAATGGAATAGCTTCGTTTAGTCATTTGGGACTTGTTTGCAAAATTTGGGTTCATTGCGAGTTGATTTGGTATGTTTCGGCGCGAGTTTTGGAAGTTGAAAGTTCTTTAAGTTCGATTTGAGGTGCGATTCGTTGTTTCAATGTTGTTATGCGTGATTTGAGGCCTCGAGTAGGTCCATATTATGTTATGGAACTTGTTAGCATGTTCATACATGATTCTGAGGGGCTCGGGTGAGTTTCGGACGAGGTTTAGATTTGTTTGGATCATTTTTGGCCAAGCTGCTAGTGGCAGATTTGGTGTGATCTCACCTACTATTGGTTTGCGCAGGTGTGATGATCGCAGAAGCGTTAGAGGAGTCACAAAAGTGAGAAGAGGCTGGGTGAGGAATATCACAAAAGCGAAGAAATGAGCGCGGGTGTGGATGCGTAGGTGCGAGGAATTGGAAGCACATGTGCGAAAGGCTTCGCAGAAGCGGAGTTTGATACCGCAGGTGCGGAGGTTGCTGGAAAAGGCCATTTTTGCAGAAGCGGAGTTCTCAGCACCAAAGCGAAGGTCGCAGGTGCGACCTACTGTCCGCAAATGCGGAAAACGCTGGGCATAATGCTTTAAGTTCGAGGGTTGGTCATTTTTATCACTTATTGAACTATGGACTTCAGAATGGAGCAATTTTTATCACAAGGATTGGGGTAAGTGTTCTACCCTCGATTTTGATTACATTTCATGAATCTATCTTCGTTTTTAGCCATTGGATGATGAATTTAAAGAGAAAATTAGGGGTATTTGTCAAAAACATAATAAGTTGAATTTTCGAGATTTGAACACCGATTTGGAGTCGGATTTGAGTGAAACTAATATGGTTGGACTCGTAATTGGATGAAAAGACGGATTTTGTGATTTTTGTCGGGTCCCGAGGCGTGGGTCAGGATTGGACGTTTGGGCTGATTTTGGGATTTTGATTCAAGATTTGATCTTTTTTGATTGGGATTGGTTCCTTTAGCATTGTTTGATGTATTTGAGTTATTTTTTGTTAATTTCGAGTTGTTCAGAGGTCGGAATGCGCGGGATGGCATTTTTGGAGCATCGTTTGGCTTGCTCAGTATTGGGATTGGCTCGTTTGAGGTAAGTAACACTTCTAAACTTGGTGCTGTAGGTATGAAACCCCGAATTACATGTTATATGATTTGTGTTGAGATGACACACATACTAGGTGAGGGGCGTGTGGGTGTGCATCGTGTAATTTGTAATTCCTTTATTTATGTGGTACTGTGTAGTTACCTGGTCTTACATGTAACCATGAAATTTCTAAGTACTTGAGCTCTTGAGCTGTGATCCATGTTAGAAACCATGTCTAGGCTACATGCTTATTCTGTTGTGACCCACAGAGGTCATTTCTATTGTTGAGCTATCTGCTTTCATTGCATTACATACTCGGTCATACGCATTCATATGCATATCATACCTCAGTCTCTGTTACCATTTATTGGTACATCACATCAATATTTTTGGGCTGATTTTTATCATGTCATTGAGAGCCTGAGAGACTGGAGAGATTGATGACTGAGTGAGGCCGATGGCCTGATTGTGAGGATATTTATACTATAGCACGTAAGTTTTGTGCGGATTTTGATATTGATACTATAGCACGTGAGTTCTCCGTGCAACACGTGAGTTGTCCGTGCCGATTATAGTGCTTGGACTGAAGGAGCCCCTCCGGAGTCTATACACACTCCAAATGAGCGAAGGTACCTACTGATTGCGAGTGCCTAGTGCCGAGTGATTGGGAGGACTGAGTGACTGTGAGGACTGAGTGACTGGGAAGACTGAGTGACTGGGAGGACTGAGTGAATGAGAGGACTAAGTGACTGGGAGGACTGAGTGAATTGATACTCAGAGAGTATGCATATGGTCTTTATCACTGAATTGCATCATATTTGTCATGCACACTTGACATACACGCATAAAGATGCATTTTTCCTCATGCTACATAGTATCACGTCATTCATTACTTTTCACACATCTTGACATATGGGCATAAAGAGGTATTTTACACTTGCTATCTGAAAGCAAATGAAACAATATATTTCTTGTTGAAAGGATTCTGGGAAAAACTCACAGTTTTTAAACTTACTCGTATTTTCGGCAATTTTGGCAAAGGAGTTAGGTTTTCCCTGATATACTTGTAAAGCGGAACTATTTTTGGAAAAACTATGAAAAGATGATCATTTATCTATGAGTTACTCTGCTTATCACTTGCTTTACATTGTTATGAACTGTTGTTGGCTATTGGTGATGGATTCGACCTTTTTTCTAGATTGTCACTACTTTCAACCTAAGGTTAGGTTTGTTACTTAGTGAGTACATGTGGTCGATTGTACTCATACTACACTTCTGCACCTTGCTTGCACATGTTGGCTGCTGATGTTGCTGTGTTCGATGGGAGATGGATTTGACGATGTACCTGCATTCCGGTTGTAGCTGCCTCTTGTTCATGATAGCCTTAGATTCATAAAACTCTTTTTATGTACTTTTCGGACAGATGATGTATTTATTTCATACCCTCTTTGTTAATTCTATTCTTAGAAGCTCATGATTTGTACTGCCAGTCCTTGGGAAAATTCTTGTATTATCATTTTGTTCTCTCAATAAGTCTTATTAAATTGGATATTTGTTAATTGGCTTACGTAGCGGGTTAGGCCAGGTGCCATCACGTCTAGTTGGATTTTGGGTCGTGACAAGGTGGTATTGGAGCTCTAGGTTCATAGGTTCTACAAGTCATGAGCAAGTGTCTAGTAGAGTCTTGCGGATCAGTATGATGACGTCCATATCCATCTTTGTGACGCTACAGGATATTTAGGATATACTTCCCATATTTCTTTTCTTATCATGCGGTATTGATTCATCTTGAAGCATAACTCTTTGAATTCCTTCCACACATTCATATGCGCATGTGAGCGCTCGGTATCAGCTGTGCATCGACGACTTGTGATTCCATGGATGAGGTGAGAGATGTGATTTTGGTGTGCGGATGATGGGTCAGTCTAGAGGACATAAGGTTGGGTTTTAACTGTAGCTTGAGCATGAAGATTTCGGTTGTGTGAGCACATGCTTTTGGACGTATACGCCCGATAATGTCCCTATGAGCGATGGTCTTTCCGCAAGTGCGGGACCACAGATGCAGTGGACCCTTTGCAGAAGCGAGATCACTGGCAGAAAAATGGCTAAGTGCGAGGGTTTGATTTCATTCTCCATTTGTGGACCTAGAGAGCTCGGATTAAGAAAACATTTCGAGGGATTTTCAAAGGAAGCTTATGGGTAACGATTCTTAACTCCTTTATGGTTATATTCCACTAATCTATGGTTGATTTCATCATCTAATTAAGAAATTTGGTTGAGAAATTTGGGGAAAAATTGTAGAAGTTCTTCGACTAAGATTTTGGTCTTTGATTGGGATTATGACATCGAATTGGGATGAGTTTTTTACGAGTGAACTCGTGAGTGAATGGTTGTTCATATTTTGTCACTTTTACCCGATTCCAAGACGTGGGTATGGGGAAGCTTTTTAGGGCGATTTTCCAAATTCTTGCTTTAGCTTTGATTCATTAGCTATATTAGGTCCTTGTAGTTAAATTTATGATATGTAATTAATTTTGGCTAGATTTGGGCCACTCGAAGTCATATATTTGGGTAAAGAGCATTGTTACGGATTGATTGAGCTTGGTTTGAGGTAAGTGGCTTGCCTAACCTTGTGTGGGAGCACTCCCCTTAGGATTTGGTTTTGTTTTGATGTGTGAGCGCCGTGTACCTGAGGTGACGAGTACGTACACGGGCTAACTATTGTAATAAAATCGATTTCTACTAAGTAATAACTTGTTTCTTATTATATGAGTCATATTAGCATGTGTAGTATCCTGTTAGATTGGAATAACATGTCTACTTGCGTTAATTGTTTATCTGAACTCCGTAGAGCTGTTTAGTGAATTTTCCTGCTTTTCCTTGACTTGTTCTTAGTCTAAATTGAAGGATTTTGTGTTGTAGCTGTTAAATTTTGGACTACGGAACAGTATTACCTGGTCTTACCTGTAACCATGAAATTTCTAAGTACCTGAGCTCTTGAGCTGTGATCCATGTTAGAAACCATGTCTAGGCTACATGCTTATTCTATTGTGACCCACCGAGATCATTTCTGTTGTTGAGCTATCTGCTTTCACTGCATTACATACTCATTCATACGCATTCATATACATATCATATCTCAGTCTCTGTTACCATCTATTGATACATCACATCAATATTTTTGGGCAAATTTTTTTCATGTCATAGAGAGTCCGAGAGATTAGAGAGATTGATGATTCAGTGAGGCCGATGGCCTGATTGTGAGGATATTAATACTATAGCACGTGAGTTGTCTGTGCAGTACGTGAGTTGTCCATGCAGATTTTGATATTGATTCTATAGCAAGTGAGTTGTCTGTGTAGCACGTGACTTGTCTGTGCCGATTATATCGTTTGAGCTGAAGGAGCCCCTCCGGGGTCTGTATACACCCCCAGTGAGCGGAGGTACCTACTGAGTGTGAGTGTTGAGTGCCAAGTGCCTAGTGATTGGGAGGATTGAGTGACTGTGAGGACAGAGTGACTGGGAAGACTGAGTGACTGGGAGGACTGAGTGAATTGATACTCTGAGAGTATGCATATGGGCTTTATCAATGATTTGCATCGCATTTGGCATGCAAACTTGACATACATGCATAGAGATGCATTTTTCCTCATGCTATATAGTATCAGGTCATTCATTACTTCTCACACATGTTGACATATGGGCATAGAGAGGTATTTTACACTTGCTATCTAAAAGGAAAATGAAACATCATATTTCTTGTTGAAAGGATTTTGGGAAAAACTCACAGTTTTTACACTTACTCGTATTTTTGACGATTTCGGTAAAGGAGTTATGTTTTCGCTGATATACTTGTAAAGCGAAACTATTTTCGGAAAAACTATGAAAAGCTGAGCATTTATCTATGAGTTACTCTGCTTATCACTTGCTTTACTTGTTATGAACTGTTGCTGGCTATTGGTGATGGACTCGACCTTTGTTCTAGTTCGTCACTACTTTCAACCCAAGTTTAGGTTTGTTACTTAGTGAGTACATGGGGTCGATTGTACTCATACTACACTTCTGCACCTTGTGTGCACATGTTGGCTGCTGATGTTGCTGTGTTCGATGGGAGCTGGATTTAACGATGTACCTGCATTCCGGTTGTAGCTGCCTCTTGTTCATGATAGCCTTAGATTCATAAAACTCTTTTTATGTACTTTTCGGACAGATGATGTATTTATTTCATACCCGATTTGTTAATTCTAATCTTAGAAGCTCATGATTTGTACTACCAGTCCTTGGGAAAATTCTTGTATTAAATTGTTGTATTATAATTTTCTTCTCTTAATAAGTCTTATTAAATTGGATATTTGTTAATTGGCTTACCTAGCGGGTTAGGCCAGGTGCCATCATGACTAGTTGGATTTTGGGTCGTGACAAGGAGGTATTGGAGCTCTAGGTTCATATGTTCTACAAGTTATGAGCAAGTGTATAGTAGAGTCTTGCGGATCAGTATGATGACGTCCATATATATCTTTGAGATGCTACAGAACATTTAGGATATACTTCCCATCTTTCTTTTCTTATCATGCGGTATTGATTAGGCTTGAAGCATAACTCTTCGAATTCCTTCCACGCATTCATATGCGCATGTGAGTGCTCGGCATCAGCTGTGCATAGACGAATTGTGATTCCGTGGATGAGATGCGAGATGTGATTTCGGTGTGCGGATGATGGTTCAGTCTAGAGGACATATGGCTGGGTTTTGACTGTAACTTGAGCACAGAGATTTCGGTTGTGTGAGCACATGCTTTTGGACTTATACCCCCGATAATTTCCCTATGAGCGATGGTCTTTCTGCAAGTGTGGGACCGCAGATGCGGTGGACCCTTTGCAGAAGTGAGAGCACTGGCAGAAAAATGGCTAAATGCAAGGGTTTGATTTCATTCTCTATTTGTGGACCTAGAGAGCTCGGATTAAGGAAAAATTTCGAGGGATTTTCAAAGGAAGCTTATGGGTAACGATACTTAACTCCTTTATGGTTATAATCCACTAATCTATGGTTGATTTCATCATCTAATTAAGAAATTTGGGGAAAAATGGTAGAAGTTCATCGACTAAGATTTTGGTCTTTGATTGGGATTTTGACATCGGATTTGTATGATTTTTTTACGAGTGAACTCGTGAGTGAATGGTTGTTCATATTTTGTCACTTTTACCCGATTCCGAGACGTGGGTCTGGGGAAGCTTTTTAGGGCGATTTTCCAAATTCTTGCTTTAGCTTTGATTTCATTAGCTAGATTAGGTCCTTGTAGTTATATTTATGATATGTAATTTATTTTTGCCAGATTTGGGCCATTCGAAGTCGGATATTCGGGTAAAGAGCATTGTTACTGATTGATTGAGCTTGGTTCGAGGTAAGTGGCTTTCCTAACCTTGTGTGGGGGCACTCCCCTTAGGATTTGGTTTTGTTTTGATGTGTGAGCGCCGTGTACCTGAGGTGACGAGTACGTACACGGGTTAACTATTGTAATAAAATCGATTTATACTAATTAATAACTTCTTTCTTCTTATTTGAGTCATATTAACATGTGTAGTATCCTGTTAGATTTGAATAACATGTCTACTTGCCTTAATTGCTTATCTAAACTCCGTGCAACATGTTTAGTGAATTTTCCTGCTTTTCCTTGATTTGTTCTTAGTCTAAATTGTAGGATTTTGTGTTGTCGCTGTTAAATTTTATTGTTTTACCCGTGTATTTACTTTTGGGACGACGGAACGGTATTACCTGGTCTTACCTGTAACCATGAAATTTCTAAGTACCTCAGCTCTAGAGCTGTGATCCATGTTAGAAACCATGTCTAAGCTACATGCTTATTCTGTTGTGACCCACTGAGATTATTTCGATTGTTGAGCTATCTGCTTTCACTGCATTACATACTCAGTCATACGCATTCATATGCATATCATATCTCAGTCTCTTTGACCATCTATTGATACATCACATCGATATTTTTGGGCAAATATTTTCCATGTCATTGAGAGCCCGAGAGACTGGAGACATTGATGATTGAGTGAGGCCGATGGCCTGATTGTGAGGATATTAATACTGTAGCACGTGAGTTGTTTGTGCAGTACGTGAGTTGTCCCTGTGGATTTTGATATTGATTCTATAGCAAGTGAGTTGTCCGTGCAGCACGTGAGTTGTCTGTGCCGATTATAGCATTTGGGCTGAAGGAGCCCCTTCGGAGTCTGTATACACCCCAGTGAGCGGAGGTACCTACTGAGTGCGAGTGTTGAGTGCCAAGTGCCGAGTGATTGGGAGGATTGACTGACTGTGAGGACAGAGTGACTGGGAAGACTGAGTGACTGGGAGGAATTATTGAATGAGAGGACTGAGCGACTGGAGGACTGAGTGAATTGATACTCTGAGGGTATGCATATGGTCTTTATCACTGATTTGCATCACATTTGGCATGCACACTTGACATACATGCATAGAGATGCATTTTTCCTCATGCTATATAGTATCAGGTCATTCATTACTCCTCACCCATGCTGACATATGGGCATAGAGAGGTATTTTACACTTGCTATCTAAAAGGAAAATGAAACATCATATTTCTTGTTGAAAGGATTTTTGGAAAAACTCATAGCTTTTACACTTACTCGTATTTTTGACGATTTCGGTAAAGGAGTTATGTTTTTGCTGATATACTTGTAAAGCAGAACTATTTTCGGAAAAACTATGAAAAGCTGAGCATTTATCTATGAGTTACTCTGCTTATCACTTGCTTTACATTGTTATGAACTGTTGTTGGCTATTGGTGATGGATTCGACCTTTGTTCTAGCTCGTCACTACTTTAAACCTAAGGTTAGGTTTGTTACTTAGTGAGTACATGGGGTCGATTGTACTCATAATACACTTCTGCACCTTGCGTGCACATGTTGGCTGCTGATGTTGCTGTGTTCGATGGGAGATGGATGTAATGATGTACCTGCATTCCGGTTGTAGCTGTCTCTTGTTCATGATAGCCTTAGATTCATAAAACTCTTTTTATGTACTTTTCGGACAGATGATGTATTTATTTCATACCCGCTTTGTTAATTCTATTCTTAGAAGCTCATGATTTGTACTACCACTCCTTGGGAAAATTCTTGTATTAAATTGTTGTATTATCATTTTGTTCTCTTAATAAGTCTTATTAAATTGGATATTTGTTAATTGGCTTACGTAGCGGGTTAGGCCAGGTGCCATCACGTCTAGTTGGATTTTGGGTCGTGACAAGGTGGTATTGGAGCTCTAGGTTCATAGGTTCTACCCAGTGAGGGTTTGATTTCATTCTCCATTTGTGGACCTAGAGAGCTCGAATTAAGGAAAACGTTTGAGGGATTTTCAAAGGAAGCTTATGGGTAACGATTCTTAACTCCTATATGGTTATATTTCACTAATCTATGGTTGCTTTCATCATCTAATTAAGAAATTTGGTTGAGAAATTTGGGGAAAAATGGTAGAAGTTCTTCGACTAAGATTTTTGTCATTGATTGGGATTTTGACATTGGATTTGGATTATTTTTGTACGAGTGAAAATTTATGTGAATGGTTGTTCATATTTTGTGACTTTTACCCGACTCCGAGACGTGGGCCCTGGGAAGGATTTTAGGGCGATTTTCCAAATTCTTGATTTAACTTTGATTTCATTAGCTAGATTAGGTCCTTGTAGTTATATTTATGATACGCAATTGATTTTGGCTAGATTTGGGCCATTCGAAGTTGGTTAAAAAGAGCATTGTTACAGATTGATTGAGCTTGGTTCGAGGTAAGTGGCTTGCCTAACCTTGTGTGGTTGAACTCCCCTTAGGATTTGGTTTTGTTTTGATGTGTGAGCGCCATGTACCTGAGGTGACGAGTACATACACGGGCTAATTATTGTAATCAAACCGATTTCTACTAAGTAATAGCTTGTTTCTTCTTATTTGAGTTGTATTATCATGTGTAGTATCATGTTAGATTGGAATAACATGTCTACTTGCCTTAATTGTTTTATCTGAACTCCGTGTAACATGTTTTGTGAATTTTCCTGCTCTTCCTTGACTTGTACTTAGTCTAAATTGTAGGATTCTATGGTGTAGCTGTTAAATTCTATTGTTTGACCCATGTATTTACTTTTGGGACTACGGAACGGTATTACCTGGTCTTACCTGAAATCATGAAATTTCTAAGTACCTGAGATCTTGAGCTGTGATCCATGCTAGAAACCATGTCTAGGCTACATGCTTATTCTGTTGTGACCCACCGAGGTCATTTCTGTTGTTGAGCTGTCTGCTTTCATTGCATTAAATACTCAGTCATACGCATTCATATACATATCATATCTCAGTCTTTGTTACCATTTACTGATACATCACATCAATATTTTTGGGTTGATTTTTTTCATGTCATTGAGAGCCCGAGAGACTGCAGAGATTGATGATTGAGTGAGGCTGATGGCCTGATTGTGAGGATATTGATACTATAGGATGTGAGTTGTCTGTGGAGTACGTGAGTTATCTGTGCGGATTTTGATATTGATACTATAGCACGTGAGTTGTCCGTGCCGATTATAGCTCTTGGGCTGAAGGAGCCCCTCCAGAGTCTGTACACATCCCTTGTGAGCAGAGGTACCTACTGAGTGCGAGTGCTGAGTTATTGGGAGTACTGAGTGACTGGGAAGACTGAGTGACTAGGAGGACTGAGTGAATGAGAGGACTGAGTGACTGGGAGAACTGAGTGAATTGATACTCTAAGAGTATGCATATGGTCTTTATCACTGATTTGCATCGCATTTCACATGTACACTTGACATATATGCATAGAGATGCATTTTTCATCATGCTATATAGTATCACGTCATTCATTACTTCTCACACATCTTGACATATAGAGAGGTATTTTACACTTGCTATATGTAAGGAAAATGAAAAATCATATTTCTTATTGAAAAGATTTTGGGAAAAACTCACAGTTTTTAAACTTACTCGTATTTTCGACGATTTCAGCAAAGGAGTTAGGTTTTTGCTGATATATTTATAAAGTTGAACTATTTTCGGAAAAACTATGAAAATCTGAGCATTTATCTATGAGTTACTCTGCTTATCACTTGCTTTACATTGTTATGAATTGTTGTTGGCTATTGGTGATGGACCCGACCTTTGTTCTAGCTCGTCACTACTTTCAACCTAAGGTTAAGTTTGTTACTTACTGAGTACATGGGGTCGATTGTACTCATACTACAGTTCTGCACCTTGCATGCAGATGTTGGCTGCTGATGTTGCTGTGTTCAATGGGAGTTGGATTTGATGATGTACCTGCATTCCGGTTGTAGCTGCCTCTTGTTCATGATAACCTTAGATTCATAAAACTCTTTTTATGTACTTTCGGACAGATGATGTTTTTATTTCATACCCGCTTTGTTAATTCTATTCTTAGAAGCTCATGATTTGTACTACCAGTCCTTGGGAAGATTCTTGTATTAAATTGTTGTATTATCATTTTCTTCTCTTAATAAGTCTTTTGAAAATGGATATTTTGTTAATTGTCTTACCTAGCAGGTTAGGCTAGGTGCCATCACGACTAACTGGATTTTGGGTCATGACAAGGTGGTATTGGATCTCTAGGTTCATAGGTTCTACAAGTCATGAGCAACTGTCTAGTAGAGTCTTGAGGATCAGTATGATGATGTCCATATCTATCTTTGAGAGGCTATAAGACATTTAGGATATACTTCCCATCTTTCTTTCCTTATCATGTAGCATCGATTCATCTTGAAGCATATCTCTTTGAATTCCTTCCACGCATTCGTATGCGCATGTGAGCGCTCGGTATCAGCTGTGCATCGACGATTTGTGATTCCATGGATGATGTGCGAGATGTGATTTTGGTGTGCGGATGATGGGCTCGTCTAGAGAACTTAAGGCCGGGTTTTCACTGTAGTTTGAGTACGGAGATTTCGGTTGTGTGAGCACATGCTTTTGGAATTATACGCCCGGTGATGTCCCTATGAGCGATGGTCTTTCCGCAAGTGCGGGACCGCGGATGCGGTGGACCTTTTGCAGAAGCGAGATAATTGGCAAAAAATGGCTAAGTGCGAGGGCTTGATTTCATTCTTTATTTGTGGACCTAGAGAGCTCGGATTAAGGAAATATTTTGAGGGATTTTCAAAGGAAGCTTATGGGTAACGACTCTTAACTCCTTTATGGTTATATTCCACTAATCTATGGTTGATTTCATCATCTAATTAAGAAATTTGGGGGAAAATGGTAGAAGTTCTTCGACTAAGACTTTGGTCTTTGATTGGGATTTTGGCATCGTATTTGGAAGATTTTTGTACGAGTTAACTTGTGAGTGAATGGTTATTCATATTTTGTGACTTTTACCCGACTCCGAGCCGTGGTCCCGACGAAGTTTTTTTGGGCATATTTCCAAATTCTTGCTTTAGCTTGATTTCATTAGCTAGATTAGGTCTTTGTAGTTATATTTATGATATGTAATTAATTTTGGCTAGATTTGGGCCATTCAAAGTCGGATATTCGGGGAAAGAGCATTGTTACGGATTTATTGAGCTTGGTTCGAGGTAAGTGGCTTTCCTAACCTTGTGTGGGGGAACTCCCCATAGGATTTGTTATTTTTATGTGTGAGAATCGTGTACCTGAGGTGACGAGTACGTAAATAGACTAATTATTATGATAAAACCGATACTTGTTTCTTCTTATTTGAGTCATATTAGCATGTGTTGTATCCTGTTAGATTGGAATAACATGTTTACTTGCCTTAATTGTTTATCTGAACTCCGTGCAGCATGTTTAGTGAATTTTCCTGCTTTTCCTTGTCTTCTTCTTAGTCTAAATTGTAGGATTTTGTAATGTAGCTATTAAATTCAATTGTTTGACCCATGTATTTACTTTTGGGACTACGGAACAGTATTGCCTGGTCTTATCTGTTAGCAAGAAATTTCTAAGTACCTGAGCTCTTGAGCTTTGATCCATGTTAGAAACTATGTCTAGGCTACATGCTTATTCTGCTGTGACCCACCAAGGTAATTTCTATTGTTGAGTTATCTGCTTTCACTTCATTACATACTAAGTCATACGCATTCATATGCATATCATATCTCAGTCTCTGTTACCATTTATTGATACATCACATCAATATTTTTGGGCTGATTTTTTTCATGTCATTGAGAGCCTAAGAGACTGGAGAGATTGATGACTGAGTGAGGCTGATGTCTTGATTGTGAGGATATTGATACTATAGCACGTGAGTTGTCTGTGCAGTACGTGAGTTGTCCGTGCGGATTTTTATATTGATACTATAGCACGTGAGTTGTCCGTGCCGTTTATAGTGCTTGGGCTTAAGGAGCCCCTTTGGAGTCTGTACATACCTATAGTGAGCGGAGGTACCTACTGAGTGCGAGTGCCGAGTTCCAAGTGCTGAGTGATTGGGAAGACAGAGTGACTGTGAGGACTGAGTGACTAGGAAGACTGAGTGACTAGGAGGACTGAGCGAATGAGAGGACTGAGTGACTGGGAGGACTTAGTGAATTGATACCCTGAGAGTATGCATATGGTCTTTATCAGTGATTTGCATCGTATTTGGCATGCACACTTGACATACATACATAGAGATGCATTTTCCCTCATGCTATATAGTATCACATCATTCATTACTTCTCACACATCTGACATATGCGCATAGAGAGGTATTTTACACTTGCTATCTGAAAGGAAAATGAAACATCATATTTCTTGTTGAAAGGACTTTGGGAAGAACTCACAGTTTTTAAACTTACTCGTATTTTTCGACGATTTCGGTAAAGGAGTTAGGTTTTCGCTGATATACTTGTAAAGCGAAACTATTTTCGAAAAAACTATGAAAACCTGAGCATTTATCTATGAATTACTTTATTTATCAGTTGCTTTACATTGTTATGAATTGTTGTTGGCTATTGGTGATGGACCCGACCTTTGTTCTAGCTCGTCACTACTTTCAACCTTAGGTTTGTTACTTACTTGTGTGCAGATGTTGGCTGCTGATGTTGTTGTGTTCGATGGGAGTTCTATTTGAAGATGTACCTGCATTCCGGTTGTAGCTGCCTCTTGTTTATGATAGACTTAGATTCATAAAACTCTTTTTATGTACTTTTCGTACAAATGGTGTATTTATTTCATACCCGCTTTGTTAATTCTATTCTTATAAGCTCATGATTTGTACTATAAGTTCTTGGGAAAATTCTTGTATTAAATTGTTGTATTATCATTTTCTTCTCTTAATAAGTCTTATTAAATTAGATAATTGTTAATTGGCTTACCTAGTGTGTTAGGCTAGGTTCCATCACAACTAGTTGAATTTTGGGTCGTGACAAGGTGGTATTGGAGTTCTAGGTTCATAGGTTCTACAAGTCATGAGCAAGTGTCTAATAGACTCTTGCGGATCGGTATGATGATGTCCATATCTATCTTTGAGAGGCTACATGACATTTAGGATATACTTCCCATCTTTCTTTCGTTATTATACGACATTGATTAAGTTTGACGTATAACTCTTTGAATTCCTTCCACACATTTGTATATTCATGTGAGCGCTCGGTATCAAGTGTGTATCAACGGCTTGTGATTCTATGGATGAGGTGTGAGATATGATTTCGGTGTGCATATGATGGGCCAGTCTAGAGGACTTAAGTCCGGGTTTTGACTGTAGCTTGAGCATGGAGATTTTGGTTGTGTAAGCATATACTTTTGGACTTATACGCCCGATAATGTCCCTATGAGCGAAATCTATGGCTCGACGAGTGGTTGGATGGCTACGTGATGAGTATGATGTGACCGCGTGATGTGTTCATATGGGTTGAGTGTGACGAGAAGAGTTTGCTTGAGGTGTAGAAAGGACCATTGGGTGTTTGATTTCTATCTTGATCCAACATATTGGCTCGAGTTATGGTGGTGTTTAGGGAACCTTTAATGTTGTTTAATTGTTGAGTGAAGTAGGTTCTCATGCCTAGTTAATGAGTTCAGACTCGGGAAGATTAAGTGATTGCGTATTAATTGTGGTTGTGAGAGGGTATAAAGAGATGTTAGTTGAGGATAAGCAGGTGGGTTATAACCTTCGAGGTAATCTACAGATGTGTGATCCTTATGATGTTGTGTGGAGGTTTCCTTTTCTACCAGTGTGTTATATTTGTGCGATTTGAGTTTGGATTGGTTGTAATATTTGACCTGACCATCACGAGGATGAATGTGAGATTTGCAGATGATTTGAGGTATTGGATGGGTTGTGTTACATGAGCTTATGAAGGATTTGGTTGAATCTCACTCTGGTATTATAGCAGTAATGGGGTATGGTTATTGTAAGTTATCAGATGTTTTATTCCATGGATTTGAACCAAGTGGGGGAGTCTGCTATCGACGAGTTGATTGCACGGTTATGTGTTGTATTGGTTTCGATTTGAGGTATACTTGTGAATCAGTTATGACTTGCAGAGGTTGAGGATTAGGATGACTCGAGTAAGGGAATTTCTGGATACGAGCTGTATTACACTCTATGGGTATATAGGGATCATGGAATGATTGAGTGGTTATTCGTGAAGGATATAGTGTGCATGGAGTAGGAATTTGCTTGGTTGCGTTAATGTGGGGTTACTTCTTTGGGTGTTGTCATGCTAATATTGCACAAGTCGTTTGGCCCGTTTGGGGTAGTGAAATTGAGATTTGAGCAGAGTGGATGACTCTCGATAATGGTTATAATGGATTCAATATTTATGTGTAGCAATTGAGAATTTCGAATTGGTATATGGATAGGATATGATATTTGCATTTGATGGTGTCGAGACTCGCGGTATTTCTATATCCATATGGGATTCTACATTTCTGTAATAGGAAGGTGAAGGAAACAACTTTAGATTCGCATAAGGTCTCTTCGGAGTGTGTATCTTGGTTGTGGTACTTTTGGGGTGCTGGAGAGAGAATTCAGCGGCTTATGGGCCTTAGGACGGAGTGGTTTTATGCTAGAGTTCGTGGGGTGAATTTTGGTTAAGGATCGTGGTGTTCTAGCAAGGAGAAGTATCAATTGGAAGGAAATATGGAAGGTCTCGGAGAAATAGGACAGCTTGGTAGTAAGATGGATCAGCACAGTAATGGATATGATTAGTTCTTTGGGTACCTATGATGTGGTGAGTCTCTAGAGGTGTTGAATGGGATCGAGATTTGCGGGTTCAAGGTCACGGGTCAGTTTTGAAGGGAAGGGCATAAATTCTTAGGTAGCATGGACGGTCTCAGATGACTAGGTGAATGCTATTACTACTTGGTATTACCTGAGAAGGGTGCGCATTTCAGAAAGCCCATTGTGTTTTGACTTACAGATGCTTTGTCGGTATTGCAGTGCTCGCCGGGTTGATCTACTGCTGATATTCAAATTTATGCTATGTGGCCCGGAAGAATTGTAGAAATATTCCTCGTGGGATGATCGTGTATGAGAAATGTGTTAGACATTCGGGCGGTGGAGTTGGGATCAGATATGGTGATTCATGTGTTCTATGGATTTGGAGACTGGGAGTTCTTAGAAGAAGATTGTTTCGTGGTTGTGGACTGTGAAGTTGTGGCCCAGGGCTAGCCAAATGATAGTAAGTGTTATGATTCAATCATTGTGGACCTTCAGATGGTTATTTATCTGTTTGTGGATGACTAGAGTTGATCCAAGGCCCGTTGGTAGGCCAATGAGGATGTGTATTCTACACCAGGTCGGATTGGTTGACTCCGTACTGCTACTGTTGAGGGATGTTCCATTCGGTTGGTGTTGAGCTTATTCATGTTCCGATATATTTTGTGAGTTACTCTTCTATGTTACGAGGGGTTGTGATTTGTTGGTCATATTCACACATAGTGCAGTTCTTTTGGGGCCTTATAGCGAAATTTGAGCGAGATGGGTATTTGGCTGATGCACGGCTGATTGCGCATTGGGTGATGTTCTTTCCGGTCTATGGTATTGTGTTACTAGTTCCTCCGTGGTTATGGTCATGCACTTAGGGTACTTGATGTCAAATTGCGCGTCGTTATTGATTTTGAGTATAGTGGCTGAGGAGTTTCATACGAACCAGTGTTAGGATGGGGTCACGCATTGCAACGGGTTTATATTGAGATACAATCCTTTGCGTTATATTCTTGTGTCTTGGTTCTACAAGGTATGATGGGTTCGTAGCATTTCGGTTGTGGGGGTAATTGTTGAACTTGCATGATGGTTCTCTCGTTTGAGTCATTTTCCATGTTTGAGTACATTTGAATTATCTCGTATGGGTGCATAGATTTCACGGGTTGTGGATCTAGATAGTATTATTGTTGCTTGTAAATAGGGTAGTTGGTATTTGATAGGATGAAGTCGTCGGATCAAGGATGGGTGCTATCGGATTTGATTGCGGTATATTTGGAAGGATAATATTGGAAGTCGGCTTAGAAATTTCTATGGTCCTTGTCGAAGGAGAGAGATCCATGACTTGTTGATTTGATGAGTGGTTATGATTTTCTGCGTGTTCTTTCATTATCGATAGTGTACGAAGGTACTAGAATGAGGTTTTGTTTGATATGAGGTCTATTACCGGAGTTGGGTTATTTTGGGCAGCTACTGTGATTGGAGATTTTACTATGAGTATTTTGAGTTATGCGGTATATCATGTGATTACATCTTGGGTTATGGATATGGCTTGATACATCTTGTTCACACTTATATAGTGTGTATATGCAAGATCCCGATCTTATAGAAAATTCCAGATGTTGGAAATTGGATTCTAAGGCTTATGGGCTAGGTTGAATTAGGAAATCTCAGTTACGTTGTGTTATCATACCTATGTGGGATAGGGTGACGTGGGATCACCCCTAGGTATGTGCATGGTAAGGTTATACGGTGGTTTGATGTCTTTGGGAATAACTCTTGGCACGTTCGAGGACGAACATATGTTTAAGTGGGGGAGGATGTAACGACCCGACCGGTCGTTTTGAGTATTTGCACTTCGCTCGGTAGTTTGCGGGCATGAGTAGCTCCATATGATGTATTGTGACTTATCTGAATCGTCGGTTTTGGTTTTCAGGTTATTCGAATTGATTTGGAAAAATGAAACAGTGTTGAAGCTTTAAGTTGGAAGAGTTGTCCAAGTTTGACTTCTTGTGAAATTGACCCCGAAACGGAGTTCTGATGGTTCCGATAGCTCCGAATGGTGATTTGACTTGGGCATATGCTCAGATTTTCTTTTGGATGTTTTTAGAAGGTTTCAGCACAAATTGGTGAAAATTGGAAATTTGAAGGTTTGAAAAGTTCATAAGTTCACCCGGAAGTTATCTTTTTGATATCGGATTCGGATTATGATTTTGGGAAATGTAATAGCTTCATTTTGTCATTTGAGACTTGTGTGCAAAATGTGGGTTCATTCCGAGTTGATTTGGTATGTTTCAGCGCGAGTTTTGGAAGTTGAAAGTTTAAAGTTCTTTAAGTTCGATTTGAGGTGCGATTCGTCATTTTAATGTTGTTATGCGTGATTTGAGGCCTCGAGTAGGTCCGTATTATGTTATGGAACTTGTTGGCATGTTCGGACGTGATCCTGAGGGGCTCAGGTGAGTTTCAGATGAGGTTCAGATTTGTTTGGATCATTTTTCGGCAAGCTGCTGGTGGCAGATCTGGTGTGATCGCACCTGCTACTGGTTTTAATAGGTGTGATGGTCGCACAAGCATTAGAGGAGTCGAAAGAGCGAGAAGAGGATGGGTGAGGAAGATCGCAGAAACGGAGAAATGAGTGCGGGTGCGGATGCGCAAGTGTGAGGAATTGGAAGCACGGGTGCGAAAGGCTTCTTAGAAGCAAAGTTTGATACCGTATGTGCAGAGGTTGCTGGAAAAGGCCATTTTTGCAGAAGGAGTTCTCACCGCGGAAGCGAAGGTTGCAAGTGCGACCTACTATCCGCAAATGCGGAAAACGCTGGGCTTAATGCTTTAAGTTCGAGGGTTGGTCATTTTTATCACATATTGAGCTATGAACTTCGGAGTGGAGCAATTTTTGGAGCAATTTTTATCACAAGGATTGAGGTAAGTGTTCTCCCCTCGATTTTGATTAAGTTTCATGAATCTATCTTCGTTTTTAGTAATTGGATGATGAATTTAAAGAGGAAGTTACGGGTTTTTGTCAAAAATATAATAAATTGAATTTTCGAGTTTTGAACACCGATATGGAGTCGGATTTGAGTGAAACTAGTGTGCTTGGACTCGTAATTGGATGGGTTGATAGATTTTTGATTTTTGATTTTTGTCGGGTTCCGAGGCGTGGGTCTGGCTTGGACGTTTGGGCTGATTTTGGGCTTTTGATTCAAGATTTGATCTTTTTCGATTGGGATTGGTTCCTTTAGCATTATTTGATGTATTCGAGTTGTTTTTTGTTAGTTTCGAGCCCTTTGGAGGTAGAAACATGCGTGATGGCATTTTTGGAGCCTCGATTGGCTTGCTCGGTATTGGGATTGGGTCGTTCGAGGTAAGTAACATTTCTAAACTTGGTGCTGAGGGTATGAAACCCCGAATTACGTGTTATGTGATTGGTGTTGAGGTGACACATATACTATGTGACGGGCGTGCACCGTGTAAATTGTAATTCTGTTATTTCTGTGGTACTGTGTAGTTACCTTGTCTTAACTGAACCATGAAATTTCTAAGTACCTGAGCTCTTGAACTGTGATCCATGTTAGAAACTATGTCTAGGCGACATGCTTATTCTGTTGTGACCCACCGAGGTCATTTATGTTGTTGAGCTATCTGCTTTCATTGCATTACATACTCAGTCATACTCATTCATATGCATATCATATCTCACAATTATTGATACTGTATTAGTAAAAATAAACTTTACGCGTGTAATAATTTTGGTGACAAGGAAATATGCGTGGGTCAATGGAAACATCACAGCTGGTTAGAAGTTTAGAATGACGTACGGGCAAAGAGGAACTGAGTGACTGGAGGACTGAGTGAATTGATACCCTGAGAGTATGCATATGGTCTTAATCACTGATTTGCATCGCATTTGGCATGCACACTTGATATACATGCATAGATATGCATTTTTCCTCATGCTGTATAGTATCACGTCATTCATGACTTCTCATACATCTTGAAATATGGGTATAGAGAGGTATTTTACACTTGCTATATGAAAGGAAAATGAAACATCATATTTATTGTTGAAAGGATTTTGGGAAAAACTCACAGTTTTTAAACTTACTCCTATTTCGACGATTTTGGTAAAGGAGTTGGGTTTTCGCTGATATACTTGAAAAGCGAAACTATTTTCGGAAAAACTATGAAAAGCTGAGCATTTATCTATGAGTTACTTCGCTTATCAGTTTCTTTACATTGTTATGAATTGTTGTTGGCTATTGGTGATGGACCCGACCTTTATTCTAGCTCGTCACTACTTTCAACCTAAGGTTAGGTTTGTTACTTACTGAGTACATGGGGTCGGTTGTACTCATACTACACTTCTGTACCTTGCGTGCAGATGTTGGCTGTTGATGTTGATGTGTTCGATGGGAGCTGGATTTGAAGATGTACCTGCGTGCCGGTTGTAGCTGCCTCCTGTTCATGGCAGCCTTAGATTCATAAAACTCTGTTTATGTATTTTTCGAACAGATGATGTATTTATTTCATACACGCTTTGTTAATTCTATTTTTGGAAGCTCATGATTTGTACTACCAGTCTTTGGGAAAATTCTTGTATTAAATTGTTGTATTATCATTTTCTTCTCTTAATAAGTCTTATTAAATTGGATAGATGTTAATTGGATTACCTAGCGGGTTAGGTTAGATGCCATCACGACTAGTTGGATTTTGGGTCGCGACAATTTTAAAGAAAACTTTCAAAATGTAAAATGATGATTTGAGGGACAAAATGGTATCTAAATTTAATACTTTTAGTATAGTTGAACTCGTATTGGAATGGGTGTTCGGTTTTTGTGAAATTTGTGGGGTTCCGAGATGCGGGCCCGGGGTTCAACTTTTGGGTTGATTTTTATTTTTTGATAAATATTGAAACTTTATTATTCAGAATAGTATCTTATGAGTTTTATTTATGCTTTGAAGTTATTTTTGCTAGATTTGATCCGTCTGGAGGTTATATCACTCGAGAAGTTCATTTTAGAGTATCAGTCTATCTTCTTTGAGGTAAGTATCTTGCCTAACCTTGTGTGGGGGAACTACCCCTTAGGATTTGAGTCTTTTATGCTAATTGTATTATGTAAAGTCCATGTACACGAGGTGACGAGTACGTGCACATGCTTATTTGTGGAAAACTGACCTTTTAGGTCTTGTAGGTTCTTATGTTCATTATTTATGAAATTGTTTTATTATGTTAAGTTTTCCCATTTACTAGCTTCACTTCTACGTTTTATTTTGGAATTAGTTATTTCATGTTCCACTCTTATTGACTATTTGACTCTTGTCTGCCTTAACTGAAGTGTTAGCCTCTTCGATTGCCATGCTATCCTTTCCTAACTGCTTATCTTTATTTGAATTTATTATTATCTCTTCTGTAATTGTTTATCCTTAATTGAGTCCATGATTATCCTTTTCGTTTCTTATCTTAATTGTAATTGGTGTGCCTTTTTCGTGAGTGCTAAATCCTAAATGAAGTTAGTTATCCTTTATCATAGTTGCCTTATCTTTATTTGGAATTCTCGACTCGTGATATCTCCCGTGTTGTTGAATTGCACTTATGTGGAGGTCATTACTACATAATATCTCTTACTTGTTCATCTATTGCTAGGTGGTATCGTTATTTTCTGTTGTGTCTTTCCTTGTGAGTTGGTTTCTTCCGTTTTTTTGAGTTCTGGAATTTCTGGTTGATTTATTTGTCATACTCTTGTGTTATTTTCATTGTTGTTATTGTACTTATTGTTGTGATGCATGGGGTTTTTGTCGTGCGGTTGTTATTGTGATGCACGAGGTTTCTACCGTGCGATTGTTATTGTGATGCACGAGGTTTCTGCTTTGCGGATGTTATTGTGTTGCACGATGTTTTTGCCGTGCTATTGTTACTATTGATATTTTCACATGCAGCATGACGACACATGCTATATATGTGAGTTGCACATGTGGCGAGACAAAGTGAGAACATTATTATGCACATGTGGCGAGACAAGACAAATATTTACTTTATTATTGCGCACGTGGCGAGACAAGGTGGGCTATGTCGGGGATTGATTGTGATTACTAGTGATGGTCTGATGGCATTGTTATTTGTGTAGTGGTGTGTCTACTTTCTGTGAGTTATACCGTGCTCATTTCGTGGTGATCTCTTCTTATGTGTCATTCATTATCTCTACTCTTACTTGTTGACTGGAACTGTGATAGAACATTGGCACAAGCATACACGTAGTTAATCACCCTTAACGATTCAAGAAAATGGATCCTGATGTTATTAATCATTTCTATACACCCTCATTTATTCTCCTCTACGTGAGAAGGGTTCTATGGTACGTGCGTTGTCCGTGCAGTTATTAGTTGTAATGAGGGCACAAAATGCCAACTGTTTAGGTTTCACAAATTGGGACTCGTGAATTATGAATATTTTGAGGTTCGGTACCTCGTGGAGATTATTGGATAAAACCTGGTGTGAAAGTGGTTGTTCTCATATAGTTTCTATCCGTCATTCCTTTAATTGTTTTCACCGGATTTAAACTGTGTTCAACTTACTCTTCTGTGTTATAACTTCTAGTGTTCCGCTATTAATGGTAGTTTTTATTTCCTATGGTAAGCAATGTATCATTATTGTCAGTATGCATAGTTTTGTTGTACTTTGTTAGTTCTCCACTTATACTTGCTCAATTTATTTAGTCCAGTAGGTGTCTTGACTGTTTCTCGTCACTACTCCACTGAGGTTAGTCTGGATACTTGCTGAGTACTGCTGTGGTGTACTCATACTACACTTTTGCACATTTTTGTGCAGATCCAAGTATTTTTTAGTCAGTCGATCGTTAGCTAGCCGTTCGAATTTTGCTGTGGAAACTCAAGGTAAACTTGCTGCTGCGTTCGAAGGCTTCGGAGTCACCTTCGGATGTTATATTTACATTGTTTATCCTTGTATCAAAACAATTGTATTTAGAGTTTTTTTTGTAGCAAACTCAGTAGAGCTTATTATGACTTGTACTACCAGTTTTGGGGTTGTAAAATTGTATAGAGATTTTTATTTCAAAATTGTCATATGTTAGTTTAAATATTGTTGTTATTTTAGTTAATGTTAGGCTTACCTAGTCCCTAAGACTAGGTGCCATCATGACACCCAACAGAGGGTAACTTGGGTCATGACACTTATATGCCAAAGTTTCTATTTATCTTTTTCCTTAGATCTTTACCTTTTTTCTTCTTGTATATGTACCTTTCACCTTCCTCTTATTTGCCGTTAGTTTTCCATTATTCTCATTTTTAAAAGATATATTCATTACAATTACAATTAATAGATTTAGTATTCTTTCTATTACAATTACCCACTATATATTACTCCTTTTATTTCTATATTACTCAATATAAGTTACTAAATTACTGTAAATATTAAAGCACATATTCTCCAGCAGACATATTTCTCCCCTTATTCTTCGTTAATCATTCCACTTGTATACGGTTAAAATTGAGCGCTCCCGATTTTACTGGCTCGAGGGTCTGCATCGAGTTTAAGTTCATATCGAAGCGAGCCGTAGCTCAAAGAACACAAAGACCAAAGGATCGAGACAGGGCAAGATCGACATCAAATAACGGAATAACGAGATATCCGCAATCGACCACAAATCTCGATGGGAATCTCGGGATTGACAGAACCCTTAAAGGTTATAATTATCAATCGAGTATTTTGTTTCCGAAATTAGAGTTATACCTTATTTAGGATTCCTCTACTACATAAAGAGGAACCCTGTTCATTTGTAAGGAACATATGAATTACGCACGCAATTACTGATAAATAATAAACACTCTGATCTTTTACTCGCTTATAATTCTCTATTGTCTTTATTGTTTTTATTGTTCTTGTTGCTCTTAATTCTTGATCTCGAGCCTATTCCGAATTGAGTTTGATAGCTCGCAAACAACACTGGTTTGATCCATTTCATACGTTTAGTTCACTTATTTATTCAACTATTTATCAATTGGTATTGAATTAGATCATGTATCCTTATAGTCACATTACAAGTTTAATTGTTACTCGTATTTCGAGGTAAACAGTTTGGCGCCCACCACGAGGCTAAGGATAATAGTGATTGTTCAGTGCTATTTCTGGTATAACACACTATTTTATGCTTGTTTCTTGTGAAGAATTTTGTTTCAGGTTGAATCATCTCAAATTCGCAAAACACATCTACATACGGTGACAATGGCCTCGGGATCCATGGAGAAAATGAGAATGTTATCGCCTCAGGAATCGAGGTGCCACGGGATGACCTCAGAGGAGCAGCGCCCATCAACTCAGTGGATGTCAGTTCTCATGTTGCCTTGAATGCAGATTTAGGCGCAGACCTCGAGGGAAGTGTGCGAAAAAAGGGTTGAACTGACGGTCGAGGAATGCAGGGCTGAGGAGATGAAGGAGTCAGTCTCCAAGTAATATTTGAAATGCTGCAAGACCAACAAAATGCCATTGCTCAATTGCAAAATCAGCATAGGGCCGCAAATAGGGCCGAACAAGAGGTTCCTCGCAGTACCGAGCCAGTTCCTGAAATATCGGGTGATAATACTTCAACAACTGATCCTGCTATAATGAGGATGCTCGAGGAGTTTAGTAAGAGAATAGAATCGGGAGAAAAGAAAATTGAGGCCAACGACAGCAAGGTGGAAACTTATAACTCTCGATTTGACCAGATACCACGGGCACCACTGATCTTAAAAGGAATGAACTCCAAGAAGTTTGTGCAAAAACCATTCCCTCCGAGTGCGGCTCTGAAGCCCATGCCAAAGAAGTTCATGATGCCTGATATACCTAAATAAAATGGGTCTTAAGACCCCAATGAACACGTTACTTCTTATACGTGCGCCATAAAAGGTAATGATTTAGAGGATGACGAGATCGAGTCTGTACTGCAAAAGAAATTTGGGGAGACCCTGTCGAAGGGAGCTATGATTTGGTACCACAACTTGCCACCGAACTCTATCGATTCGTTTGCCATATTGGCGGATTCATTTGTAAAAGCACACGCTGGTGCCATAAAGGTTGCAACGAGAAAATCATACCTCTTCAAAGTGAAGAAGAGGGATAACGAGATGCTAAGAGAGTTCGTATCTCGATTCCAAATGGAACGTAAGGAATTACCACCAGTCATTGATGATTGGGTTGTTCAAGCTTTCAACCAAGGATTAAATGAGCGGAGTTCAACCAAGCTTTCAACCAAGGATTCCAAATGGAACGTAAGGAATTACCACCAGTCACCGATGATCGTATCTTGATCGAGTACTCGACTGTGACTTGGGCATATGTTCACAACCGATATCAGCCGAAGATTAGGGTCGAGGACGACCAATTGTGAGCCCCTTCAGGTTCAGTACATCTAAACCGTTCGACAAGTAAAAACCAGAGATATATTGATAGAGAATCGAGGAAGAATAAAGATCGATATCAATTGTATGTTTCAGATCGAAGGAATAACGGTTCGGGACGCAACTCTTCCCGGAACGATCGAAGGGGTGACCGAAGGCAGAATTCTCGGGGACCAATGAGTAAAATTTGCTTTAACAAATATGCAGATCCCACCTCGATTATTGGAGTACAATTTCAGTGTCGAAGCATCGGGGATTGTATCGGCTATCGGAAGGATCAAAGACACCAGGTGGCCTAGGCCTATATAGACCGATCCCTCTCAAAGGAATCGAAACGTAATGTGTAAGTATCATAGCACCCATGGCCACAGGACCGAAGACTGCAGACAGTTGAGAGAGGAGGTAGCTCGATTATTCAATGAGGGTCACCTTCGAGAGTTCCTCAGTGATCGAGCCAAAATCACTTCAGGGAAAGAGACGCCAACAGAAAGAACGATCAAGAAGAACCTCATCATGTTATTCACATGATCGTCGACGGGGTCGACATCCCACAAGGACCTATATTCAAACACACCTAGGTGTCGATCACCAGAGAATAACGGACTCAAGACTATATGCCCGAAGGCACTCTATCGTTCAATGATGAAGAAGTAGAAGACATCTCTCATCCGCACAACGACGCCCTGGTAATTTCTATTTTGTTAAATAAAATTCAAGTTAAACGTGTTTTAGGGGATCTAGGTAGCTCAGCAAACATAATCAGATCGAGGGCCGTAGAGAAGCTCGGCTTGCTAGACTATGTACCTGCATCTCGAGTCCTAAACGGCTTCAACATGGCTAGTGAGACAGCGAAAGGGGAGATATTTCTACCAGTAAACGTGGTCGGGACTATCCAAGACACGAAATTCCATGTCATCGAAGGCGACATGAGGTACAATGCACTGCTCGGAAGGACCTGGATCCACAACATGAGGGCAGTTGCGTCGACCCTTCACCAAAGGATGAAGTTCCCAACAGCGGATGGTGTGAAAACAGTTTACGGGGAACAACACGCTGCGAAGCAAATGTTCACATTCGTCGAGGTGAAGCCGATATCAACACCTTCAACCACGGAAACATCGAGCACCAAAGATAAGTAATAGAAATCACTGCCCCCGGCCTTGACCGAATCGGAGAAACAAGTTATCAAGGAAGAAGAAGAGGATTTTCTCACTCCTCAGATTTTCGTGGTTCCCGGAGAATCAGATGCAACCAAGTCAACGATCAAAGAGCTGGAACATGTGATACTAATCGAGTATCTACCCGAACGAAAGGTATACCTGGGAACGGGGTTAACCCCCGAACTCAGGAAAAAACCCATTCAATTTCTTATTGATAACATGGATTGCTTTGCATGGTCCCATTTAGACATGACATGGAATCCCACAGAGATAACAACTCATTGGCTAAGCATGGATCCCGAATTCAGACCAATAAACCAAAAGAGAAGGCCCCAGTCTGAGGTAAAGAACGCCTTTATCAAAGATGAGGTAACCAAACTTCTCAATATAGGGTCCATTCGTGAGGTAAAATATCCTGAATGGTTAGCCAATGTAGTCGTAGTCCCAAAAAAGGGGAACAAACATAGAATTTGTGTAGACTATAAGGACTTAAATAAAGTATGTCAAAAAGACTCTTTTACCTTGCCTAACATCGATCGATTGATCGAGGCCACGGCCGGCCACGAGATTCTTACCTTTCTGGATGCCTATTCTGGGTACAATCAGATCTAGATGGACCCAGAGGACCAAGAAAAGACTTCTTTTATCACTAAGTCTGGAACCTATTGTTATATATGTAATGCCCTTCGGGCTAAAAAATGCGGGACCTACATATCAACGCCTAGTTAACAAGATTTTCAAAGAACAGATAGGTAAATCAATGGAAGTTTACATTGACGATATGTTAGTTAAGTCCTTTCCGTAGAGGACCATTTGACTCATTTGCAGTAGACATTCGAAATCTTGAGGAAGTACAACATGAATCTTAACCCCAAAAATTGTGCTTTCAAGTTCGACTCGGGCAAATTTCTCGGCTTCATGGTGTCAAATCAGGGAATCGAGATCAACCCTGATAAGATTAAGGCCATCGAGGATATCACCGTCGTGGACAGTGTGAAAGCCGTTTAGAGGCTAACCGGATGGATATCTTCCCTGGGCCGATTCATTTCGAGGTCATCAGACCGAAGCCACATGTTCTTTTCCTTACTCAAAAGAAAAATGATTTTATATGGACCCCGGATGTCAACAAGAATTAGAGGATTGAAACGATACCTATCGAGCCCACCTTTGCTCCACGCTCCAAAGGCAGATGAGAAGCTATACTTATACTTGGTAGTATCCGAGATAGCGGTAAGTGGTGTGTTAGTTCTAGAAGAACAAGGTACGTAATTTCTTGTTTATTACGTAGTCGGACCTTAGGAGATGCTGAAACTAGGTATCCAAACTTGGAGAAATTGGCACTTGCATTAATAAGCGCATATAGAAAATTAAACAAACATAAATACGAGCCCGATACCATCACTTTCTTATGAGATTTCAGTTTCAATTTCCTTAAATATTTTCAGAAAATCCCTATTTTCAGTGTCATCCCATATGTGCGATCACCACTTATCCACTCCGAAATGTTTTGCACAAACCCGAATTATCGGGCCGATTGGCCACATGGGCCGTCAAAATTGGCGGGTAGGATATCAAATATCAACCCGCAATGGCCATTAAGTCTCAAATTTTGGCAGACTTCGGGTCGATTTTATGCAACTCTCGTGCCCGAAGTGGAAAAAGAACTTCTACTTAAATCAGGTACTTCATAGAGGGTATCGACCCTCTTTACAGACGGTGCCTCGAATGTGAAAGGGTTCGGGCTCGGTATTGTTTTGAAACCGCCTACGGGCAATGTTATTAGATGTCACACCCCAAAACTGAGGGACGAGACCGGCACCTAACTGGATGATCCCGGTCAAGCGGACCTTGATTGTCTTTCCTGCCCAACGCGTTACCCCGTGTTTATGATATACAATATTCCATATGAAATAGCAAATTAAATCAATGCATGGACTTAACACTTAAGTTCATTTCTCCTTCTGACATTTTAGCATTTGATAATCCCAAAAGATACAAGCTACATGCAACATTTCCGATTCAGTCCACGATTACGAGTAAATATAACTACTGCCCAAAATATATATATGACCCACATAGTGTCTACGAAGCCTCTAAGAATACTAAGAGTTTACATAGATTTGCCAGAGACAAGGCCTCGGTGATACCTTTAAAGACACAACATATACAAAAGAAGATGATATATACTACACACGGCCCCGAGAGGAAATGGGGCTCACCAGAACTGCTGAAAGGATGAAGAGGAGGCACCACTATCGGCGGTCGGAACTACTTGCTATAGAATCACCTACATCCATGTAAAAGATGTAGCGCTCCCGGAAAAAGGGACGTTAGTACCATTGAATAGTACTAGTATGTATGAAAAAGGTTCATTTTAAGTAGAATCAAATTAGTACACAAATAGAGGACGGTCAGGGAAAACAAAAAAATACCAAACAGAAATACAGAAAATCACAAATGAAGGTTTCACAGTTACTTAGTTCAATTTTTCATCTGTTGCGGCGTGCAACCCGATCCCACCGTACAGTCACATCTCACCTTTATTGCCTCTCCACCCTTATTACTTCGTGTTGCGGCGCGCAACCCGATCCCACCGTAAAATCACATTTCACCCTTATTACCTCTCCACTCTTATTACTTCGTGTTGCGGCGCGCAATCCGATCCCACTGTACAATCACATTTCACCCTTATTACTTTGTGTTGCGGCGTGCAACTCGATCGCACCATACAGTCACATCTCACACTTATTGCCTCTCCACCCTTATTACTTCATGTTTCAGTGCGCAACCCGATCCCACAGTACAATCACATTTCACCCTTATTACTTCGTGTTGCAGCGCGCAACCCGATCCCACCGTACAATCACATTTCACAGCAACAACCACCAACAATTAAATCACAAGGATCTTCATCATGAAGAACATAAGTTCATATCAACCAATAACTATGTGAAATCAAGGCCCAATGATCCTTACCAATTAGTAATTCATATATGGTGTTGCCACAATAATTTAACTCAATAAAATCAGTCCATATTTACTTTCATCATTTGCTACACAACCTTTAGCACTTTGATACGTTCAAAAAAGTAATTAATAGCAACATCAACCAACAATTCAATCACAAAGATCCTCCTCATCAAGGATATTCATTCGTAACAACCAAGTAACCATATGAAATCACGGCCACAAAAATCTATATCAAACAGTGAGTCACATACGGTATGCCATCAACATATAGCTCAATTAGTTTATCCACGTTTACTTTCCATTGATTACTACACAATATTTATCACTTAGATACATTCAACAATTGGATTCGTTATCATTTCTTTCGTTTGGTAGTACATACTTGCATACCGATGTATTCAACAGTTAACGAGGTTTGCACATGATAGAGTAAGCACAAGGAATCACCCATTTCACAATCTCATATAGCATGGTGGCATGACACTCAACTAGGACAATCAAAGAATAGAATCTTACGTCTCAACGCATTAGAACAATCAATTCACATATGCTCAAGCAAGAAACTCATACCAAATGCTCGGACACCAACACGGTGACTCTACAAAGATTAAAGTTATCCATACATACCTCGAGTCGAAATTCCCTTTTAATATGTATTCTCAACCCATCAGACCTTCTATCGCCTCCAATCTAATTTACAAGATGCAATGTTTAGACTTAGAATTAGAAATCATGAACTCATTTGGGAATTTTATCAAACACTATGTGACCCCTTTGATTAATTAATCCCCTTTTTAGTGGAAGGTTACTCTAACTTACACCCCTTTGCTAGATTAGGACAAATCATGAACATGCATGCAAGTCTTAGCTTTTATCTTCAAAAACAAATTCATGTGTGTTCCATTTTTAACCAAAACCTGAGAATTGAATGGAAATGGGTTGGAGACTTACCTCTTATGGTGAAGAAGATGAAGATTACTCGATAATTTTCGGGCCTGAGTAGAGATGATGGACCAATTTGATGAAGAAGAAGACTTTCTCTCACTAAACTCACTCTCCCTTCTCTCTATTTTGTTCAGATACCCGCTAAAATGAAAGAGGGTAAGTATTTTATTAAGCTGGGTTCGGGTATAAAAATTAGAAATTAGTAGCCCCGAAGCAGGAAATGCGGTCAGGAATGCGATCGCATTCCAGCTATGGGGTCCGCATTCCTGTCGCATAAATGGCCCTGAAATGGGCCAAAATGGGAACCAGACTGCCCAGGTATGCGACCACTATGCGGTCCGCATACCTGTTATGCAAATATAGTGCGTCGCATAACCTCCTCCGCTATGCGAAAATGGAGGTGCAAGGATGCAATAACTATGCAGTCCGCATTCCCAAAATGCGATCGCATCTTGGGCCGCATAACTGTCCTCAAATTGGACAACATGCTATCCAGGTATGCGACCACTATGCGGTCTGCATACCTGCTCTGCAATCGCATAGTGGATCGCAGATCTGCGCAATTCTGGAAAATTTTATATTTTAAGTCCCAGGGTACTTTTTACTCCATAAGGGTACGTTTTAATTTCTACAATTTTAACCACATGGGGACCCATTTGGGCATTGTATTTAGACTTGAAATTTTACGGGTATTTACATCCTCCCCCACTTAGAATCATTCGTCCTCGAATGAGGATCAGGGAAGCACTTAGTTTGGAGAACACAAAACATGCCAACCCTCAAATTTTTACTAAGTCCGATATTTCCTGAAAATTTCGCTAGAGTTTCCTTTATAATTAGGCCTATCTACCTGTCAGAGAGCCCCCGAAACACATTTTAACCAATTCCACACATTTCAGTTACTCTATCAACTTGCACATAATCCGGTCATTTCAACAAGTTGCATATAATTCAATTACTTCCACAAGCCACACATAGTTCAGTTAACTCCACAAATTTGCACATAATTCAACTATTACAACGAGTTGCACATAATTCAGCTGTTACAATGAGTTGCACATGATCCAACTAATCACAACAACATATACATTTATGGCACAAATTTTGAGAAGTCACAATAGTAGGGTAATTAGGGGAGTAGAGTGTTCTTGCACAAAATTTGACACCAATGTAATTGCTTAGAGATAACAACTTTTCATTAATTTCAATGGTCTCAACCGGCACGATGACATATGGATCTCCAACTACCTTCTTAGGCATAGACATGCGAAAACACAAATACATGAGGAACAACTACGGGAAAACATCATACTCCTAGTGCGACCTCATGGGAAATGCGCTTATCTACTCTTCTTTATTAATTCACATAACATCTACAGGGGAAAATTTTGAGAATAACCGGTTCACCCTCCTGAATTCTGAATCTCTATGCGAACACCCAAACTAAACTCACTGTGACCTTCACGATTAGTATAAGATGTGCCATAATAAATTTACCAATAAAATTACCTACTGATTATATGAGATCACAGGGTGACTTTGACACGTTTGAACCTTCAATACCAAATAAACTTAACACAGTAAGGAGCAACAGAGTTCAAGATTGGGCTGGAATTATTCAGGAATCTATTAATGTGCTGAGAAAAGTATATCATGAGGTTATATGCTAAGAGACATGAGGATTTCTATTAACGACGCCGACATGGTTTAATCTAGGTGACTACATCAATTAGCAGATAAGTGAAACATAGTGGTATCTAGTATTTTTAGATAAGGTGGATACCATGTATGTGAACTTGAGATTTTAAAGAAGTGATCAAGTAGGATACACCAGTTTTGTCCCTGAGTGTAAGGTAAGTAGTTGAGCTCAAATGGTAATACTCTTGAAACATGGGTGTGATTGAGGCCGCAAATGAAATACGTGGAATTTGATTTCACTCCTAACAATAAGCGACACAAGGATTTTATGCCACAAGCGCATGAGGATGGAAAAGAAGTCATATATATTTATGATATTATCATAATGCGAACAATCTAACCCCTTCCTAAGGCGGTGGAATGCCAAAGTTAGCAAAATTCCCATACATGAAAATGACATTGTCAATACTCCTAGGAGCCGAGTGAGCAGGAAGCCACATAACCTCATCAAATACGACCCATTTAAGACTTTTGAAAAGGAGATACACTTTGGTTTGAAATCATGGCAATTTAAGATTGAACTTTAAGGAGAATCATTACTTTTGGAACCCATGAGACAAGCCCTCATAGCCCTAGAATATCGTCAACAATGTCGAGAAAGTACTTAAAATCATTACGATTTAGTGTAGAATAACGCCTCGAAGTGACCATATGAATAATTATGAAATGGTGAGAAGTCTTGATGCACTTATCGGAGAAGAGTAACCTGAGTTATCTAGCCACATGGACAAGCAAAGCAGGGGGATGATTGTTTAGGAGAAAATCTCACAAGGAGTGCGAGCAATATCTTTTTATCCTAACAGAAGGAACATACCCCGACCCTTGATGACATAAGGCATAAAGTTAGATTCAAAAGGAGAGTTACCAGATGAAAATAGATAGTAAGGAAGCACAACTAAGAGCATCATTTGGAATCGACAAGCTTAAACAGAGTTGAAGACATAAGAAGTCTGTAGTAAAGGGGAAATTTTCCCACTCTCAGGGAACTTGTAGAGTACATAAAAGTGAGGCTAATTAAAGCAAATCATATAGTTGGATAACTAGTAGAGAAATTGAGATACTATCGCATTGGTGATTACGGGTAAACAACACATGATGCACGACAAATAAAAGGAAAGCGAGAGAGCTTATAGAAGTGACCTTTACATTACAACTACTAGGAAGGTTGGTAATATAAGGGATCACGTGAAGCTAAAAATTTTTTGAAAGAAGATCTATGTATGTAGTCACATGATGTATAGCTCCAAAATTCAAAAATCCAACTATGGCTAGCGACTCTACTTCACAATGAAGCTCCACAACACCCTTCTACAAAACCCTTCATGAATTTGAAGTGAAGTGGGAACCCATGTAATTTGTGGTATTTATTAATCCATTGACCAAATATCCAGAAGTATTTTAAAATTAGAGCTACTCTTTCTGGTTCAAAGTTTAACCTTTAAGGATAGTCCTTCTAAGGGAATAGGATTGAGAAGGGATAGTATAACCGATAGTGAATGAAGCAGGTCCGTAGTTAAAGTAAGAGGATGGATTGACTTGTCTTTCCACCTATAATTCTATATCTTTCTTTATTTATGTCAGAATAATGAAAACCCCAGTAATATCAGAGGACCAAAAACTAGTTAACTAGAAAATAAAGGTATTGTTACATCTATCCCATCTCCTGTATTCAGCGGAATTGGTAAAGAATTTGGGTGGATTACTTTTGATAAAAGAGATTGTATTTCTAGATACCAGGGACACAATTATGCTCTTTCTTCAGCCCTCGAAATTGGAACTAAGAAATGGGTCATCAACTAGGGGAAAGCCGGGTATGTCAGATGAACTAACAAAAAGGGAACTTGAGGTTTTAGGAGTAAAATCAATAGCTTCACAGCTAGGAAAGCCACTACAAACATCAAAATCGGTTGGATTCGTAGCATCATAGATAACATATAGCGACACTCAAATAAGTATTATGCAAACCAAAGGAGGAGCGAAAATGCTCGTCTCCCTTACAACCAGAAGAAGAATAACCTTCAAGAATAAGATGGGCAACAAGAACGAGCAGCATGATCCAGCTACATGGAGGCTCAACGGACCCCAGCTTCGATGAAGATTTAATAATGTTTAAAAGTAACTGATCAAACCAAATTCAGAAAATAACCTGCCGGAGAAGAGGGAGATTCTCGCCAAACAAAGAAAAAATCTTGCCGATTTCGACCACTAGGCCAAAATGAAAGCCTCAACAAAGATAGAGCGAGGGCACTGCCATACTAGAGATGATGATGACACAAGGCAAGATCTTCACTATGACACTACATCAACATTCAGATGATGCAAAAACTTGAAGAGAAAAATCCTAGGGCTTCAAATAGAGAAGAATAAATGGTCGAGAGAAAATATCCTTTTATTTTGTGCGAAAATATTAGAATTGTCCATCCATTCATTTGGGAAGAAATTCTTCGGGTATAGTCCTTTATCAGAGTTTAGAAAGGTGTGTCGGAAATGGTAATTCTATAGCTACAACTCAATTCAAGGACATGATTATAGAGCTCGATATCATAAGAGATTGCATATAAGAAATTTTCGGTAGAGTGGATTCACGAAATATTGGATCTCGTTCAAAGAGTAGGTGCATGCAATGTTTTTTGACTCAACATTTATTAAGACCATGCCTATGAAAATTCTTCAATATGGATGTACATATACAACAAGAATACGTTGGTTGTGCTAAGGAGTGACCTACTTGGTGACTTTAGGTTGATAGGGCAATGGCTGAATCGAAGCCCCTCGACTCCACATCCCTAACGTACGTTGGTACCATACCGATATACTATAGGATTTGGTGGTGCAGTGACGTCAATAGGGACAAGGACACTCCCCTCTTAGCTATAGGTTCTTCCAATCCCTCCACATCTTAATACATTCTCCTAACAAGTCCTTGGGCAATCCCCTCGGACTCAATGGTAAGATCAATCCCTTCTCATGGCTTCAAACACGCGGATTATGGTATCAATTACTCATTTTGAGGGTAAGGTTTGGAGAGAAAACTAACTCCCTAACTTTAGCTCTATCGAACGATTGGAGTATCAAAGAAGGGTGAAATTCCTAAATGTCCATGTAGCCCCCTAATTATAGATGTGGTCGACAACACACCGATAAGAATGGCTCTACTAGACACGGCTCCAATACAACCTAGGACACTTTAAAACCTTAGGCTCCGATACCAAGTTTGTCATGCCCCAAAACCGAGGGACGAGACCGGCGCCTAACCGGATGATCCCGTTCAAGCGGACCTAGATTGCCTTTCCTGCCCAACGCGTTACCCCGTGTTTATGATATACAATATTCCGTATGAAATAGAAAATGAAATCAAGCATGGACTTACAACTTAAGTTCATTTCTCCTTTTAACATTTTAGCATTTGATAATCCCAAAAGATACAAGCTACATGCAACATTTCCGATTCAGTCCACGATTACGAGTAAATACAACTACTGCCCAAAATATATATCTAAGAATACTAGGAGTTTACATAGATTTGCCGGGGAAAAGGCCCCGACTATACCTTTAAAGACACAAAATATACAAAAGAAGATGATATAGACTACACACGGCTCCGAGAGGAAATGTGGCTCACAAAAATTGCTGAAAGGATGAAGAGGAGGCACCACTATCGGCGGTCGAAACTACCTTCTATAGAACCACCTACATCCATGTAAAAGATGTAGCGCCCCCTGGAAAAGCGACATTAGTACCATTGAATAGTACTAGTATGTATAAACAAGCTTCATTCTAAGTAGAATCAAATAGTACACAAATAGAGGACAGTGAGGGAAACCAAACAAATGCCACACAGAAATACAGAAAATCACAAATGAAGGTTTCACAGTTACTCATTTCAATTTTTCATCTGTTGCGGCGCGCAACCGGATCCCACCGTATAGTCATATCTCACCCTTATTGCCTCTCCACCCTTATTACTTCGTGTTGCGATGCGCAACCCGATCCCACCGTATAATCACATTTCACCCTTATTACCTCTCCACCCTTATTACTTCGTGTTGCGGCATGCAACCTGATCCCACCGTACAGTCACATCTCACCCTTATTGCCTCTCCACCCTTATTACTTCGTGTTGCGATGCGCAACCCGATCCCACCGTACAATCACATTTCACCCTTATTACCTCTCCACCCTTATTACTTCGTGTTGCAGCGCGTAACCCGATCTCACCGTACAATCACATTTCACAGCAACAACCACCAACAATTAAATCACAAGGATCTTCATCATGAAGAACATAAGTTCATATCAACCAATAACTATGTGAAATCAAGGCACAATGATCCTTACCAATCAGTAATTCATATATGGTGTTGCCACAATCATTTAACTCAATAAAATCAGTCCATATTTACTTTCATCATTTGCTACACAGCCTTTAGCACTTTGATACGTTCAAAAATGTAATTAATAGAAACATCAACCAACAGTTCAATCACAAAGATCCTCATCATCAAGGATATTCATTCGTAACAACCAAGTACCCATATGAAATCACGGCCACAAAAATCTTTATCAAACAGTGATTCATATACGGTATGCCATCAACATATAGCTCAATTAGTTTATCCACGTTTCCTTTCCATTGATTACTACACAATATTTATCACTTAGATACATTAAACAATTGGATTCGTTACCATTTCTTTTGTTTGGTAGTACATCCTTCCATACCGATGTATTCAACAGTTAACGAGGTTTGCACATGATAGAGTAAGCACAAGGAATCACCCATTTCACAATCTCATATAGCATGGTGGCATGACACTCAACTAGGACAATCAAAGAATAGAATCTTACGTCTCAACGCATTAGAACAATCAATTCACATATGCTCAAGCAAGAAACTCATACCAAATGCTCGGACACCAACAAGGTGACTCTACAAAGATTAAAGTTAGCCATACATACCTCGAGTCGAAACCCCCCTTTAATATCTATTCTCAACCCACCGGACCTTCTATCGCCTCCAATCTAATTTACAAGATTCCATGTTTAGACTTAGAATCAGAAATCATGAAATCATTTGGGCATTTTATCAAACACTATGTGACCCCTTTGATTAATTAATCCCCTTTTTAGTGGAAGGTTACTCTAACTTACACCCTTTTGCTAGATTAGGACAAATCATGAACATGCACACAAGTCTTAGCTTTTATCTTCATGAACCAATTCATGTGTGTTCCATTTTGAACCAAAACTTGAGAATTGAATGGAAATGGGGTGGGGATTTACCTCTTATGGTGAAGAAGATGAATATTACTCGATAATTTCCGGGCCTGAGTAGAGATGATGGACCAGTTTGATGAAGAAGAAGAATTTCTCTCACTAAACTCACTCTCCCTTCTCTCTATTTTGTTTAGATACCTGCTAAAATGATAGGGGGTAAGTGTTTTATTAAGTTGGGGTCAACTATAAAAATTAGAAATTAGGAGCCCCGAAGCAGGAAATGCGGTCAGGAATGCGATCGTATTCCTGCTATGCGGTCCGGACTCCTGTCGCATAAATGGCATTGAAATGGGCCAAAATGGGAACCGGACTGCCCAGGTATACGACCACTATGCGGTCCGCATACCTGTTATGCGATTGCTTAGTGCGTCGCATAACCTCCTCCGCAAAAATGGAGGTGCAAGGATGCGACAGCTATGCGGTCTGCATTCCCAAAATGCAACCGCATATTGGGCCGCATAGCTGTCCTCAAATTGGACAGCAGGCTGTCCAGGTATGTGACCACTATGCGGTCCGCATACCAGCTCTGCGATCGCATAGTGGATCGCCGATCTGCTCAATTCTGGAAAATTTTATCTTTTAAGTCCCGGGGTACTTTTTACTCCACAAGGGTCAGTTTTAAGAATTTCTACAGTTATAACCACATGGGGACCCATTCGGGCATTGTTTTTAGACTTGAAATTTTACGGGTCTTTACATTAGACAATCCATTAAAACTGCCAAATTGACTAACAACGAGGCCGAGTATGAGGCCATTATTGCAGGTCTCCAGCTAGCTAAAAGCTTGGGGGCAGAAGTAATCGAAGCTAGGTGCGACTCCCTACTAGTGGTAAACCAGGTAAATGGAACCTTCGAAGTTCAAAAGGATAGGATGCAAAGGTACTTAGACAAATTGCAGGTAACCTTGCACCATTTTAAAGAATGGACCCTACAACACATCCCTCCAGAGCAAAACACTAAGGGCGACGCATTCGCCAATTTGGGTTCATCGGCCGAAGAGGATGAAATTAGCTCGGGGACTGTCATCCAACTCTCGAGGTCTGTGATCGAGGAAGGACATGCCAAAATAAACTCTACGAGTCTGACTTAGGACTGGAGAAACAAATGTATTGAATATTTAATAATGGGAAACTCCTGTCGGATCCACAAGAGCCGAGGGCCTTACGGACCAAAGTCGCTCGATTCACATTAGACGAAGATGGAGCATTGTACAGGAGGACGTTCGATGGTCCATTGGCGGTATGCTTGGGACCCGGAGATACTGATTATGTTCTATGAGAAATCCCTGACGGCACTTGTGGGAACCACTCTAGCACTGAGTCACTAGTTTGAAAGGTCATCAGAGCAGGATATTATTGGGATAGCATGGAAAAAGACTCTAAGGAGTTTGTTCGAAGATGAGATAAATGTCAAAGGTTTGCACCGATGATCCACCAGCCCTACGAACAACTTCATTTGATCCTATCGCCATGGCCATTCATGAAGTGGGGAATGGATATCATCGGCCCCAGATAAAGCTAAGTTCATATTATTTATGACTGACTATTTCTCTAAATGGGTTGAAGGACATGCCTTAGAAAAAGTTAGGGAAAAAACGTGATCGACTTCATATGGGATCACATCCCACGTCGATTCGGGATACCGTGGAAATAGTATGTGATAATGACAAATAGTTCGTCGGCGGCAAAGTAACAAAATTCCTCGAAGATCACAAAATAAAGAGGATATTATCAACACCGTATCACCCTAGCGGGAATGGACAAGCCGAATCAACAAACAAGACTATCATCCAAAACTTGAAGAAAAGTCTAAACGAAACCAAATGAAAGTGGAGAGAAAAATTGCCCGAGGTTCTATGGGCGTATCAGACAACATCTAAGCCCAGTAGCGGAGCAACTCCGTTTTCCTTAGTATATGGCTCCGAGGTTTTGATACCGGTCGAAGTCGGAGAGCCCATCGCCAGATTTTGATACGCAACAGAGGAATCAAAACACGAATCCATGATTACCAGCCTCGAGTTTTTAGATGAAAGACCAGAAGCTGCACTCGTTCGAATGGAAGCACAAAAGCAACGGATCGAGAGACACTAAAACAGAAGAACTAACCTTCGACATTTCAAAATCGGGGACTTGGTCCAAAGAAAATTGACCATCAACACTCGAGACCCTAATGAAGGGAAACTCGGTCCTAATTGGGAAGGACCCTACCAGATCCTCGACATTGTCGGAAAAGGGTCTTACAAATTCGGAACAATGAACGACTAACAATTGTCGAACAACTGGAACATATCACTCCTTAAGCGGTACTACTTCTAACATATGACTTCCTTTCTTTCATTTACATGAATATTCAAAACTAACTCATTGCAGGAGTTCGATCCAAGAAATCGAGACCTCAGGTTTTAAAGTACGCGTTGCACTCTTTTTCCCTTAGACCGGTTATTATCCCAAATGGGTTTTTTCGGCAAGCTTTTTAACGAGGCAACAACTATGTGCTACCTGAGGATAAGTCAACAGTATCCAAGGCTTCTTTACAAGCAACCTCGAATAGTGGGGGGCATCACCCTCGGATGTTATGTGTTCGAGAAATGTACCTAGTATCAATGGGTCTCGATAGGAAGAATTTCATAATGGTCCAAACGGTCGAATGAACTGTGCCCTTATAGATTAGCCGAGTCCCGACAACAAAACATGCACGCATGCATAAATTATTCAAAGAAGCATTCTCTTTTCTCGAACATCTCATGTTTCGAAGTAAATTTTCTACTATATGAGTCATGTACTTATGTTTTTTATCTATTGTGCAAACCTAAAACTAGTGAAAAATGGCTCAAGGGCCAAGTACAAGCATACCTCAAACACTCGGGGACTGTGCACTCGAGTGATCTAAGTTCGAAATCATAAGACCTCAAAGAGACACCCCTCGATATATAGGCCAAGGCCACCGTACTTGGGGACTAACACTTCGAATAACTTCAAAGTGTTATCAGGAAATAAGTCCAACGACATACCCGAAGGATATGGACACATTAAAGGCTACGACCATAGTAAAGGCTACGGCCAAAATAACGCGGCTCGGAGACGTCCGACTTTCGCTATAAACAAAAGGCCTTCAAACTTTGGAAAGCCGGTTAAATATAGGTAACCCTCAGCAAAGAAAATAAAAAAGGGCTTCGACAAAATCAACCCTCGAATAATTTAAAGTCTTCGATAATACCAGTCTTCCAAAAAACTTCAAGGGGTATCAAATTATCTTAACACAAACACGTTAAGGCACATAAAGAGAAAAAGGTTTCCGATCACCGGATCCTCGAAAAGCCCAATGGGTATAAAAAATATATATATGCTAAGGCATAAGAAATTTTCACTAAGTGTTTTAGCCGAAAAGAGAAAAATAATAGCCATGTTTAGAGGCCAATCTAAAGAGCCTAAGGTCCAAACTAAAAGATCTTAAGAGCCAATTTAAAAGAGCCTAAGGGCCAACACAAATTGAGTTCGAGAGCCTATTCTCTGTCGATCTGGACCCAAGGGTTCTGTAATTGCGAGCTCGAACAAAAAGTCAATTATAGTTCGAGGATTCAACAAAAACCCTAAGGGGTATATTACTGTAAACTCAAATCTTACACATCACTTGACAAAAACCTAAGGGTTTACTTTATCCTAAAAGGTTCAAGGCCTATTGAACTTGGTTATAAAAATAATGCACTGATGGGTTCGATCAAGCCACCCCAAGATAAAATCTTGAGTTAATTTTCGAACACGGTGACTCGCCCTCGTGTAACCCAAAAACTCAAGGGTTCACAAGATTAAGGGTTTATTCAATTACGAGTTGAACTACAACAATAAAACTTTTCAATGTTTTCAATGAAGACAAAGAAACATACAAAGGCACGAAAGAGAAATTTATGAAGACATCAAAGAGAAACTTTCTATTATATATCGAATATATTGTACAAAAGGCCAATCAAGGCCTTACACGAAAAAGATAAAAAAAGGAAAAGAAAATCCTAAAGGCCTAATCCATCCCGGGAGACATGTCCTCGGGAACCACATCTTCGGGAGCCGCTTCTTCGACGGCCTTATCCTCAACCTCTCCGCTCTTGGACCCGCTGGCTGGTTCCTCTTCATCAGAAAGCAAGGCTGTGGCCTCAGCCTCCAAAAATTTAGCATCTTCGATGTCAGCCGAGAGGTTGAAGCCACGGGCATGTACTTCCTGGAGAGACTCCCTCCGATATTGCCACCTAGCATGGTCAACTGCACACGACAATCTAATTTTTGCTGCAGCGTAGATCTCCTATGCCCGAAGATTGGTAGCCTCGACATCAGCTCAGTAAGAGGCCACAAGTGCCTCTGCCTCATATTTAGCCTTAGAAAGCTCGGCGGCCAGCTTAGCCTCAAACTCTTCAATCTTCCGAGCTTGGGCCGAGTGTTCCTCCCTCACCGCTCAGAGCTGGATTTTGACTGATGCCAGTTGGGCCCGAAGCGTATCCTTCTTCGAGGTGAGACGCTCCATATGCTGTCTCCAGCCCAGAATTTCGGCTTCCTTCATTTTGGCCTCCTCTCGAAGCTTCTCCCCCAGCTCACCCTTCTGCTGAAACTGCAAAAGTCGAAGGGTTAGTTGCCAAAATTGAAATAACACTTAGCAAAATTACAATAAGTTACGTTACCCGTTCGATGAGATCAGTCATCTTATCGAGCCCTTGATACTCAAATGTCACTTGAGGTTATTTAAATTACTAAAACTAAAGATTAACTACGCTAAGGTGTAAACAATTGTAATAACGATCTAAGGTTATGGTTTCCCCCGTCGGTGAATTTAANTAAGTAGATACATAATAAATAGGCACAGCTAATTGATACTACAAAAAGAACGTAGTTGAACAAATAGAGATTAATCAATCAATCGAAACTATATTAATATCACAATAAGTTTATCCCCCAACGTGTTCCACAAGAAATTAGCTAAGCATGTTCAAAATAATCAAATCTAAAATAACTTGCATAATTAAACTACAAAGTAATGAAGAAAATCTGTACAAATTGATGTCTTGCCGTCCGAATCCCTCTAATCTCTTCGAATCTCTTCTAAGTTGTGTTTTTGGGGTCTATTTATAAGTTTAGGACAAACCCTAAATGTGTAAGAGACTTATATTTCAACCGGGAAACACTTAAACTCGTCAAAACTCGAAATTGACCAGAACCAGGAGACCAGGCGTTTTGGCTCTAAGGCCTGGATAAGGCCAGGCCAGGCCTGGCTTTAGGAGGAAAACACCCCCCTAACGCCAGGCCCCCCTAACGCAGGGCCAGCCTGGCTTTAGGAGGCAAACGCCTGGATAAGACCAGGGTGTTCCCTCTTCGTCTCTCAAGCGTATCTTCGACGTATTTGCATCCATTTAGCTCGGTTTCCATCTCCAATTCACCTACACATGAAATAAACTCCATTAAGCACATAAAAAGTGTATTTTTATCATTAATGCACATAAAATGTAGGGCATATAACATGTTAAACCATGAATTTTAGCCTCGTATCAAGAGTTCAACTCAAAGGGTCATAATCTCCTCTTCCTTTTGAACGTAGAGGAGTTTGAGGCCATCCCTCTCCTTTACGAGCTTCTTGAGCTTCGCCTCGTACCGAGGCAGCTCGGCCTTGGATTTTGAAGATGCTTCTCGGTGAATCACCATGGCCCATATACAAAAGAAAGGGGTCAGGCTTGAAGAAACACAAAGCAAACGTGAATATAAATACAAAGAAACAAACTTACTTGCTTCAGAAACCGCTGGGCCTCGTCAAACACGAATGATGCGTCTAGTTCGAGACCATCGTCGACTCCGGTGAAGCAATCCCGGAATATGCCATTCCCTTCATGGGCCTGTCCCATGTCAGGAGTACCCATGGGCACGTGTGCCCGAGGGTTGACTTTATTGACCTTTCGAGCGGAGTTGAGAATTGTTATAAATTAATTAAGTATGATGTTGGAGTATATTTTTATTGGAATTCATGATTGTTTGAATAGTCCGGATCGATGGGCTTTTGGTTTGAGGTGCTAGAGAGGCGTTGGAGCCGATTATGGAACTTCTGAGCGAGGTAAGTCTCCTGTCTAACCTTCAGAGGGGGAAACTACCCCCTAGGCGATGTAATTGTTATGTGCTACTATTTTTGGGTGCTACGTCGCACAAGGTAACGAGAGTCTGTACGTAGCTAAATCATGTTTATGTCCGGGTAGACTTAGGGATTTATCATGTAATATTTGAATTTTGAACTCATTTTGTTGGCTTAATTAATTGAAATTTGATTTAGAAAGACATATACATATTAGTCCGAGCCTTATCACCTTAAGTTGTTTATATTCACTTTATGCTAATGTATTCTATTGTAAGAACGTGTCTCGTAATTCAATAAGTTCCTTCCTTTCTTTTGCAGCAGGCCGAACACCTCGGCAGTATAATAGATGCATCTATGGTTCGTGCTGGTCGACCCTCGGCGGTGGACACATTATTCGGGATCGGGTCGTACGACCTCGCATAAACATGCGTTTTATCGCTAGCAGTCCGAATATTCACGAGATTATCCTTCCACTAGTGCCTGTCATTTTATATGGTATTCCTTATTTATTTGATATTGGCACTTGATATTTTCTGAGGTGTTGAGATATGATACGAGATTGAGAAGTTTATATCGTTAAAAGAAATTTTGAAAGAATATGTTGGTTACCATTTTATCCCATTATTGTTGTGCTTCATATCTGCTTACGATTTATTATATTGATTTACTAGACATCTAGTAAGTGTCGATGTCGACCCCTCGTCACTACTTCTCCGGGGTTAGGCTAGATATGTACTGGGTATGCATTGATTTACGTACTCATGTTGCACTTCTCCACTAAATGTGCAGGATCTAACAGGCTCAATTGGTGGTCATCTTGGCGCATAGGCATTGCGGCTGAGGAGGCTTTATGCTGAGCTGCATTCCAGGATACGTATCACAGCCCACAGTGTCTCCATCGTACATTTGACCTTATCCTGTCTTATTTACATTCCAGACAGATGTTGTATTATTATTGTACACTTAGTAAATACTCACATGCTTTTGACACCGGGTTTTGGGATACTCTAGTGGTTGTTTATGGTTCGCTTGATATTGTCATATTTTATTTTTTTATCTTACTAACATTTTTAGTATTCATGATTTCTAAACACATTTACGTCTCCACCTAACAAGATTTATGATTTCAAAAATAATAAAATAAGAAATTAAGTTGTTATTTTATTGTTGGCTTGCCTAACGGCGACGTTGGACACCATCACGGCCTACGATCGATTTTGAGTCGTGACAAAAAGAAAAGGAAAGAAGATAAAAAGAAAAAGAAAAAATGTGTATGATGATTTACAACTTTTGATAGATTTCGTTAAATATTTCAATTTCAAATTTTCTTTTAAGAAGAAAGTTATATGCATGACTTAAGACAAAGATAATTAGATTGTGAATCCTTTAAAAGTAGAAAGATGCTATATTTGAATGAAAAGATTAATTAATCTAAAATAATAACAAGCGTCACTTGGGCGCAACAAATGTTTCAACTTAAAAAAAAAATTGGTAAAGGATGATGATGGAATTTTGAAGTTTTGTATTTTCTAAATCAGCATTTTAAAAGGTGGGGCATATGGCGGGGCATTTTACTTAACGTGGGGTAAGGTATAAACCTCAACACATGGGTATAAGCCCCATGAATCATTAAATGAAGAATATACAACATAAAACATTTGAATCGAAAGAAGTTACTATCAGTAAAATTATTTTCTTTCAATATTTTTTCAACAATGTGATTGGCCAAAGAAAATTTTATTATATGTGTCACGACCCCAAATTACCGCCGAAGGATGTCGTGATGGAACATAGTCTCTACGACTAGGTAAGCCTAACAAATAGCAACCACTGAACATATATATAAATATAAGATACTGAAAGCGGCTAAATAATGGATAAAACCGTCTGTAAATAGAATCTCACAATTTCACACCCTATAACCGCTGGAACTGAGTCATAAAATCTACAGAGTATAACAAGAGTAACTACTACATCACTGTCTAAAAGTAAGTACAATAGTAAATGAGGATAAAGGAAGGTGAGACTGAGGCAAGCGGACGCCAAGCAGGCATACCTTGAATTCTCTGATAAAACAACTAGAAGGAATCTCTATCTTCCGGCACGAGTAGACATACCTGGATCTTCACAAAAAGATATGCAAAAGCATAGTATGAGTACACCACAATGGTACCCAGCAAGTATCAAGCCTAACCTCAGTAGATTAGTGACGAGGCCAGGTCAAGACACCTACTAGGATATGAAATAGACAATATAAAATGAAATGCGGATATAAAATGAAAAGCAACAAAATAACCAATACAGAACAATATGATAGCATGATCTAATACCGGAAAAATAAACAGTAGGAATAGTAAAAAAATAGCAACTAAAGGACTATAATGATCATGTACGGACAACAATTGATAGAACACTAAGGAATGAAATAACATATGTAGTTTTCCACCAAAACACTTTGCAACATGAAAAACAGCAAGAATCACATCGAGGTACCGCCTCATGTATAATGAAATCAAAATCGAGGTACCGCCTCTTATTGACTTTTCTCAATATCAGTCACAGTCCTTCCTTATGCCTCCACATGAGCCTTACACTTGACAATAGGTTTTGAAAATAGTTTTCCAGAAATAGCTACACGCGCTTTATCCCACCTTATGACGCCACATGGCTTCACGTAGTTCCCCTACAAGAAAAAAACATATAAGTCCCACCTTATAGCGCCGCATGCATATCAACTCAAGTCTTATACCGCCGCATGCGCATAAATATCATATCACAATAACAACTCACACCACAAGTTCCCACATGTCACAACTTGCCAACAACAACAATATCAATGTTTCCACAACAATAGCCCATGGCTCCAACACAACGTATACGAGAATATCAACAACAATAATGGATGGAAAATGCTCCATAGGATAGATATTTCAACAATAACAAACATCGCCTCAACGTATTAACAACTTCCACAACCTTGAAATCAAATAACTCAACAATGAGAAAACAACGTGTAACCATGATATTAGATAAAACTAACTCACAATAAAGGAAATAATCTTCAACAATGAGTATTGATACCCAATTTTGTCATCATATTTTTTCAAATAGTATATATATTTTCAACATGACATTTGCATCATTATTTAATTTACAAGATTTATACAAAGTATTTTCCATAATATTCCGCAACTTTTAGAGCTTTAAAATTAATTTTCTTGCATTTAAATTACTTAAATATTTATTAATTATTCCTTTAAATTATTTATGAGGACGTAATCATCCAAATTTATTATTTGCATACACATATATGTTTCATAATATTTTACGTTATTTCACATTTTGTATTTCTTAAGCTATTTACATAATTTTGTAATAATACCTGGATTCTATGCATAATTACATTTATTGCATTGTTTTTGCTAAATAGCATTTTTTATATTCTTATAGTGTCAAGCTAGTATTCTAAATCATTTTACTACATAAGTGATGTTTCTATTATTTATTAATCTCCTTCAGTGCAAGCACTGCTCGGAGCCCTTCTCGAGGCTTTTGTGAACTCTGAAGCATCAGGGATCTGGGATTCTTGCTACCAGTATTCTAAACTCCTTACTGTCACGAACCTAAACTCAAACCTGTCGTGATGGCGCCTATGGATGGTACTAGGCCAGCCGACTTCCGCAATACTTCAATAATTCATTTAAAGATATGCCAAAAAGACTTTTTGTATAACAGAATTCATAAAAGAAAGAAGAGTTGAACTCAATATGGAAATGCAGAAAGAAAAGCCCCAATCATTGGGGTGTCTAATATAACTGGTCCGACAATAACAAGACTAACATAGTCTGGAAATCCAAAATACAACTAAAGGAAAGATAAAGAAGAGGAAAGCAAGGCTGCGAATGCCGGGCAACTACCTCGCTATCTAAAATGATCGGCTACAAGGACTATCAGCACTCTCCGCGACCGACAACTCCTAGATCTGCACACGAGGTGCAGGGAGAAACGTGAGTACTCCAACTCAGTAAGCAACAAAAATAAATAAGGGGTGAGAAGTAGTGACGAGCTAAATGCAAATACATTTCATTTCACAAAAATTTAGTAAAGTGTGGCATGCTTTACATCCATAGTTTAAGTCAAATAGGCTTGTTTAAATCAAGTCAAGTAAATTCAAACAAAAATATCTTTCAACAGTTCTCAAACAAGGACTTAAGGAAACTATGCGCATCAATAATGAAATCATATACTACCCCTCGCACAATCATCACTCAGTCCTCCCAATCACTCCAATCTCACAGTCACTCATTCCTCACATTCGCTCAGCACTCGGCACTCGCACTTAGTAGGTACCTGCACTCACGGGGGGGGGGGGGGGGGGGGNGAGGGGCTCCTTCAGCCGAAGCTCTATATCAATGCCAACCATGGCAGAATCAATGAAACATGATGCGACATGCAGCATGATCCCATAAATGTCCTCACAAATCAGGACCTCGGCCTCACTCAGTCATCAATCTCTCCAATCTCTCGTGCTCTCAGAAATGAAAGAAATCGGCCCAAACAACATTGACATGATGCATCAAATAACATAATAGAGACTGAGCTATAATATAAGAATGCATGAACATGACTGATACAGAATATCAACTAAACACTGAGAGGACAACAAGAAACGACCACCAAGGGTCCAAACTATACCGACATAAAGTCTAAACATGGTATCTAGCATGATTTACATTCAATCTTCCTAAAACACATAAGGAACATATAGTTATCAACATGTTGTTCAACTTTACATTTGCACCGGGATGGACCAAGTCACAATCCTTATTGGTGCATGCCCACACGCCCATCACCTAGCATGTGCGTCACCTCCAAATAGTCACATGACACAAAATTCCGGGGTTTCATACCCTCACGACCAGATTTACAACCATTACTTACCTTAATCCAAGCAAATTCCTACTTCGCAATGCCCTTGCCTCTTGATCCAGCCTCCAAACATCCCAAATCTAGCCACAAGTAATACAACAAAATCAATAAAGGCTAAAGGGATCAATTCCACAAGAAAACTACTAAATTAGAGCCAAAATTCAAAATGTACTCAAACGCGGCCACCGGGCCCACGTCTCGAAATCCAACAAAAGTCAAAAAACCCGAAAGCTCATTCATTCACGAGTCTAACCATACTAAATTCATCAAAATCCAATATTATTTTCCCCTCCAAAACCCTAAAACTCACTCTCCAATTTCCCAAGCCCTAACCCCCAATTTCACTTCAAAACCCCACTAATTAGGTGAGAAATCAACGGGAAAACACCATAACTAAGTATATTAGGCTCAAGGAACTTACTTCAGTGTTAACCCTCGAATTTCCTTCAAAAATCTCCTCAAAATCTCCAAAGACTGTGTTCAAAATTGTGAAAAATAAGAAGAATTCTCGAAGTCCTCTATTTATACCTTCTGCCCAGCGAAACCACACCTGCGGCAAATTCCGTATCTGCGGGGCCGTATCTGCGAACCATGCTCCGTTTCTGAGGTAATTCACTTAAAGCCCTGCGACCGCTTCTGCGACTAACGACCGCATATGCGATCAAGGCAGGTGCGGAGACCACCTCGCACCTGCAGCCCCCTTCTCGCACCTGCGCCTGCTTGCCCGCATCTGCGACTCTCGCAGGTGCGGGAATATCTTCACACCTGCAGTTCCTGCCCAGGTCCTCCATGGATGCATTTGCGGCTCCTTAGTCGCTCCTGTGGGCTCGCACCTGCGGCTCCCACTGTGCAGGTACGGAAAACACCAGTAGCAGTAACTTCAACTGCATTTTCTCAACTCCAAACCTTCCGTTAACCACCTGGAATCACCCCGAGGCCCTCGGGACCTCAACCAAACATACCAACATGTCCCATAACATCATACGAACTTAGTCAAACCCTCAAATCACTCAAAACAATATCAAAACACCAAATTACCCTCGGATTCAAACCTAAGAACTATCAAACTTCCAAATTCCACAAACAACGCCGAAACCTATCAAACCACGTCCGAATGACCTCCAATTTTACACACACGTCAAAAATGACACCACAAACCTACTAAAACTTCCAGAAATCCATTCCAACCCCGACATTAAATTTTCCACTGCCGACCAAAATCGTAAAATTTTTAACGTTTATCAATTCAAGCCTAATTCCATAACGGACCTCCAAATCACATTCCGGATGCGCTCCTAAGTCCAAAATCACCTAACAGAGCTAACAGAACCATCAAATTTCAAATCCGAGATCGTTCACACATAAGTCAACATCCAGTTGACTTTTCCAACTTAAGATTCTAATAAAGAGACTAAGCATCTCAATTCACTCTACAACTACTCCGGACCCGAACCAACTAACCCGACATATCATAATATAACTGAAAAACACAAAAAGAAGCAAGAATGGGGGAAACAGGGATATAACTCTCGAAACGACCGGCCGGGTCATTACACATACTTTTTTGCTTGTTTAATTTTGCTACTGGTTAGTATCCTTAACTCTGGAAATATTAACCATTTTCCTTCTGTTTATCTAGGACATATGTGCTCTATGTGTTGATGTTGTTTAAATTCTGTAAGCATGGTTCAGTTTCTTTGTTATCTATGGATCCCTGATATTGTAATGCCATAATATGGTTTTATAGTCCCTTGCAATTCCATGTTCTTTGTTAGTTGAATTCAGTAAGTTTCAGCAAATGTGAGATGTTTTCATTATTGGAATGAATTCCAGCTTTCTTAGTTTGTTTTTAGACTAATGTGTGTTCTCTACTATATCTTGCATTTCTATGTTTGTATTCTAGACTTTGTGAAGTTCTTCCTATCCAATATGATAGATCTCTGAGGCTATATTGATTAGCTGAAGCATGTTTCTATTCAATTTTTGTTGCATGTTTGGTTTAGGATGAATTTCTATGTTAGTTCTCCTTGGTGTCTAGGAAATTGGGTGCGAATGGTTATGCTTTCTTGTCTCATTCCCTTTTAAGTGATACATGATCTCATGAGTTAGGACACATCTAACGATTATAGTAGGCCATGCTATTAGCGTGTCATTCTGTTTGTGGTCACCCTAATGTGGAATTGCATATCCTTCTGAAAATAACTACTTCGAATAAGACTCACTTGTTTAAAATCTTCTTTCCGATCCGCTTTGGTCAATGTCAGGATTGCTGGGAAATTTTCATGTGTGTGCTTGCCCTGTTAACTCAATGAACTTGCCTTTTTCAACCTTCTTAATGTGTAATTGTGTTCAATATGTTATACCCTTCTATTTGTCGAGTGATTGTTAAATATGGTGTTGGTTCTTCTATATCGAACCTGTTATGCCAAAAATTGTCTAACCAATTGGTATGCTCCAGTCCTCTTATTTAACCAATCTTGTTCCCTTAGATTCTAAGAATTATGACCATTGCTAGTAGACTTATGGACTGTCAATTGGTCATAATATACGATTTCTGTCATCTCATTCCGGTAACAGTTCGTGTATGGCCATGAGAGTGTAGTTGATACACTCTCACACTTGATATGTTGGGTTCTGAGTTTACTGTCCTTGTGAAAGGTGAAGCTCGCTGAAGGATCAAGTGTTGCTGGGTTATATATTTTGGGCTTGCTATGTGTATTGGGCATGTAATCTTTTAATATGTAAAATTCGCACGTGTATTCATTAATTTTGGGAATGTAATAATTTGTAAATGGAAAGAGATGGGGAAATTAGTAAAAGAGGGGGTAGGGGTACTCTAATTCTAACCTAAATGGGTAGAAAGAATGCCTATAAGAGCTATGTGGTTTATTCACTATTTTCTTTACATGTTTTGATGTCATGAGTAGAAAGCATGCCTATAGGAGTCACATGCACGCACATCACCTAGACATATGCTCTTTCCAGTATTTACCTTGCATGTTTCACTTTTGTGTGTCCTTAGATGACATATCTTAGGGCGCTGTAATATTTTACTCACCTAGATTCCATGCGTATAGGACTTCAAAATAATCAATCTATCAATTGTTTCAATTACTTTTAGTGTGCTGCTTATTTAGATACCATGACTATAGGTCTTTAATATCCTAATCAATTGTTCCCCTTGTTTTTTATACTGTCATCCGTTTAAGATGCATGCCTATAAAACCAGTGGTAATAATTCAGAATTATGACTGTTTCATTAATTTTTTTACGCAAATGATTAGATATTATGCATATAGGATTTGCAACAGTCAATTCGCCTATGCGTTAATACAGAAATTGATGCACTGCCCATATACTATTAGAATCCAGAATCGCTTAGAAACCATGCCTATAGGATTCACAATTTGCCTGAATACTGCTTGTACCATGTATATAGGACATAACGATCTAATATGCCCGTACATTAACATAGTCAATGCAGGGTTACCTGTTAATATTAGAACCCGAAAGCCTATTCACTCACGAGTCTAACCATACTAAATTCATCGAAATCCAACATCATTTGCCCCTCCAAAACTCCAAAACTCACTCTCTAATTTCCCAAGCCCTAACCCCCAAATTCACTTCAACCCTACTAATTAGGTGAGAAAGAAACGCGAAAATACCATAGCTAAGGATAATTAGGCTCAAGGAACTTATCTTAGTGATAATCGTCGAATTTCCTTCAAACATCTCCTCAAAAGATCCAAAGTCCGTGTTCAAAATTGTGAAACATGAGAAGAATTCCCGAAGTCCTCTATTTATACCTTCTGTCCAGCGAAATCGCATCTGCGGTGAAAATTCCACATATGCGGGGCCTCATTTGCGGACCAAGATCCTCTTCTGTGGTAATTCACTTAAAGCCCTGCAACCGCTTATGCGACTAACGAATGCATGTGCGATCATGGCAGGTGCGGAAACCACCTCGCAACCTACGGCCCCCTTCTCGCACATGCGCCGGCCTACCCGCATCTGCGACTCTCATAGGTGTGGGAATATCTTCGCCCCTGCAGTTCATCCCCAGGTCCTCCATGGCCGCATTTGCGGCTCCTTAATCGCTCCTGCAGGCTCGCACCTACGGCTCCCACTCCGCAGGTGCGAAAAACACCAATAGCAGTAGCTTCAGCTACATTTCTTCAACTCCAAACCTTTCGTTAACCACCCGGAATCACCCCGAGGCCCTCGGGACCTCAACCAAACATACCAACACGTCCCATAAAATCATAAGAACTTATTCAAACCCTCAAATCACTCAAAACAACATCAAAACACCAAATTACCCTCAGATTCAAACCTAAGAATTTCTAAGCTTCCAAATTTCGCAAACGACGCCGAAACCTATCAAACCACATCCGAATGACCTCAAATTTTACACACACGTCAAAAATGACACCACGAACTTACTCTAACTTCCATAAATCCATTCCGCCCCGATATCAAATTTTTCACTACCAACCAAAATCGCCAAAATTTTAACTTTTGCCAATTCAAGCCTAATTCCACTACGGACCTCCAAATCACATTCCAGATGCGCTCCTAAGTCTAAAATCACCTAACGAAGCTAAAGGAACCATCGAAATTCAAATCCAAGATCTTTCATGCATAAATCAACATCCGGTTGAGTTTTCCAACTTAAGCTTCTAATAAAGAGACTAAGTATCTCAATTCACTCTGAAACCACTCCGAACCCGAACCAGCTAACCTGTCATATCATAATATAGTTAAAGAACATAAAAAGAAGAAGGAATGGGGGAAACGGGGATATAGCTCTCCAAACGGCTAGCTGGGTCGTTACACTTACTCTTTTGCTCTTTAAATTTCGCTACTGGTTAGTGTCCTTAACTCTGGCAATGTTAACCATTTTCCTTCTGCTTATCTAGGACATATGTTTTCTATGTGTTGATGTTGTTTAAATTTTGTAAGCATGGTTCAGTTTCTTTGTTATTTATGGATCCCTGATATTGTAATGCCATAATATGGTTTCAAAATCCCTCGCAATTCCATGTTCTTTGTTAGTTGAATCCAGTAGGTTTTAGCATATGTGAGATGTTTTCATTATTGGAACAGATTCCAGCGTTCTTAGTTTGTTTTTAGACTAATGTGTGTTCTCTTCTATATCCTGCATTTCTATGTTTGTATTCTAGACTTCGTGAAGTTCTTCTTGTCCAATATGATAGATCTCTGAGGCTGTACTGATTAGCTGAAGCATGTTTATATTCAAGTTCTATTGCATGTTTGGTTTAGGATGAATTTCTATGGTAGTTATCCTAGGTGTCTAGGTAATTGGGTGCGAATGGTTATGCTTGCTTGTCTCATTCCCTTTTAAGTGATGCATGATCTCATGAGTTAGACACTCCTAAGGATGCTATCAGTGTTTCCATGTTGTTTGTGGTCACCCTAATGTGGAATTTCCTATCCTTCTTACAATATCTACTTCGAATAAAACTCACTTGTTTAAAATCTTCTTTCCGACCCCTTTTGGTCAATGTCTGGATTGCTAGGAAATTATCATGTGTGTGTTTGTCTTGTTAACTCAATGAACTTGCCTTTTTCAAAATGTGTAATTGTGTTTAGTGTGTTATACCCTTCTCTTTGTTGAGTGATTGTTAAATATGGTGTTGATTCTTCTATATCGAACATGTTATGCAAAAAATTATCTACCCAATTGGTATGCTCCAGTCCTCTTATTTAACCAATCTTGTTCCCTTAGATTCTAAAAATTATGACCATTGCTAGTAGACTTATGGACTGTCAATTGGTCGCTATATACGGTTTCTCTCATCTCATTTCGGTAAGAGTTCGTGTATGGCCATGAGAGTGTAGTTGATACACTGTCACACTTCAGATGTTGGGTTCTGAGTTCACTGTCTGTGTGAAAGCTGAAGCTCGCTAAAGGCTCAGGTGTTGTTGGGTTATATATTTTGGGCTTGCTATGTGCTGGTCCTGTAATCTTTTAATATATAAAATTCGCACGTCTATTCATTAAATTTGGATATGTAATAATTTGTAAATGGAAACAGATGGGGAAATTATTAAAAGAGGGGGTGGGGGTACTCTAATCCTAACCTAAACGGGTAAAAAGCATGCCTATAGGAGCTATGTAGTTTATTCACTATTTGCTTTACATGTTTTGGTGTCATGATTAGAAAGCATGCCTATATGAGTCACATGCACGCACATCACCTATACATATGCTCTTTCCAGTATTTACCTTGCATGTTTCACTTTTGTGTGTCCTTAGATGACATATCTTAGGGCACTGTAATATTTTACTCACCTAGACGCCATGCCTATAGGACTTCAAAATAATCAATCTATCAATTGTTTCAATTACTTTTAGTGTGCTGCTTATTTAGATACCATGACTATAGGTCTTTAATATCCTAATCAATTGTTCCCCTTGTTTTTTATACTGTCATCTGTTTAAGATGCATTCCTATAAAACCAGTGGTAATAGTTCAGAATTATGACTGTTTCATTAATTTTTTTACGCAAATGATTAGATATTATGCATATAGGATTTTACAACAGTCAATTCACATATGCGATAATCTAGAAATTGATGCACTGGCCATATACTATTCGAATCTAGAATCGCTTAGAAATTATGCCTATAGGATTTGCAATTTGCCTGAATACTGCTTGTACCATGTCTATAGGACATAACAATATAATATGCCTGTACATTAACATAGCCAATGCAGGTTACCTGTTAATATTAGAAACATATAGAAATCATGCTTATAGGATTTAATCAATTTAATACGTCTGAACCCTATATATTTCCTGAATTGCTTGTGTGTATTCAGTGTTTATGTGTGGAGGCTAACTTGGGACTTTAATTATCTTTACGCGAAGTCCTATTTTTTTTGAATGACGCCTAGTTTTACCATTTTTAGCAGCCTAGGTAAGTCTAGAACCACCCCAAATAGAGGTCCAAAGTCTCCTGGACCATAGGCATGGAACGAGTAGTGCACGCGTAGGGTACGATTTAGAATTAAATTAGAGCGCGTTCAAGTAAACAACTTTAACATAGTAATTGGGTAGCAGGAGATGATAGTATGTGCCCGCTGAGTAATATGTGTAACCCCTACCTTATGGGAGTTACAAAGTATTATTTATATTGCATGGGGTGATCCTTTACGCTAAAAAATTCAGAACCCCACCCCCCCTTTTTTTTCTTTATGTACTTGTTATCTACACTTAGTTGTCTAATATAGACCAACAGAGTTAAATCATTGTAGTAATTAAGATGTGTACCAATTCCCATGTGTTACAATAATCCACGTAGTTTTAAGTCCGGCCGGGACCCATATTTGTGGACCTCGAAGAGTGTCTAACACCTTCTTTTTGAGGTAATTTGAGCCCTTACCCGATCTTTGGTGATGTTGACTGGTCAAACAGAGTTATTTGCATAATGGATGCCCTAACACACCTAAAAAATCAGTAGGTGGCGACTCTTCTCTTTTAATACCTCATTTAAAACCTCATTTAAAAAGAGTTGTCACACGTCAAAGCCCGCTTTCTTAAAAAAATGTGGCGCGATAGCATGGCGACTCTGATGGGGAGTTACACTTAGGCTCTTACCATAATGAACTTGACCTATGTGGATTAATTTCTTTGTTACATGTACATCTCTTCCCTTCTTCACCTTTATTTGTTTAAACTTACTATGACATGTGCATCCCTTCCCCTATTCACCTTTATTTGCTATGTCCGCTCTTCATCTTGTCAAAATTGCTATATCATGCCTACTTCTTTACTTGCTTTATTACATTCATACATATATTCCATGAACTAAATTGACTTCTTCTTTTTGTCCTTCTTTTCTATTCTTTCCATGCAAATACTTGGCAATACATTATTATCTCTTCATAAAGCATGCTCCACATCATACTCTACTCGTGCCAATTATCATATAGAGACGCTTGATGAGTTCTCACGCTCATCCCAAACTACCCTTTTTAAATTGGAAAGGCTTATTTGCGGTAGACTAGTCGATCAGCGGTGCAATCGACGATCCCGTGCCTTTCCCTCTTAAGTTGTCCACTTGAGAGTACCAGTCTAGACCATTCTAGAAACCTTACTCCAACTTGAAATGTACATGTATCATGCTAAACCTAGTTGGGGTTAGAACGTTATTAACGTAATAGCCCGCTAAGATAAGCCTTGTCCAAAGTACGACGGGATTTCCACAATCCCAATGGACACCATCATGTTATGTGCATTACTTGGAGAAAATGTGACAATATTTTGATCATTATTGCATAAGTAGACGAATCTAGAGGGGGAAAGAGCTAACCTTTATTTGTTTGCAGAAAATGAAGCACAAAGTCCCTAGGTTTGGAATGGTCCAGAACATCCCACCTTTGCTACTTGACTAGTGGAAAGACCTTTCACCTTGTGACAAGAATCATGTGAGAAGAGTATTGGGAAACCTGCCATCCTTGCTAAATATTCAGCCAAATAGGTCATTGATTGAGGTTGCTACCATTTTCTGGGATGAGAAAAGATCCGTCTTTCGATTTGGCGACATAGAAAGGACTCCTCTCCTGGATGAAACAGGAGGCTTCGCTAAGTTGCCATGGGATAGTCCAGGATTACTAGTGCCAGAGAATCGCATCCCCCATGGTTTTCTAAAGATGTTGGGTTTCAAGAAAAATGACGAGTTGCTCTGTTTAAAGAAGTCATACATCCCATTCAAATTTCTTTACGAACGGTATGGTCATAACAAGTCATATCTTCTTCATCATGATGAACTTGCCATTACTTCCTTGGGTAGGACGCACTGCCGAGTTTATGTGTCAATCATCTGCTTCTTAGGGTTGTTGATACTTCCAATAAAAGGGGAATGATCCATTCTCGCTTAGCCATGGTTGCTAGGACTTTGATGGAAGGCATCGAAGAACAAACTTATACCATCATCCCTATGATCTTAGCTGAAATGTATCGCGCTCTAGATCGGTGCAAGCAGGGATTTGGACACTTTAAAGGTTGTAATTTATCAATACAAGTTTGGATATTGGAACACTTTCAAAGAGGAGAATATCGTCAAGAGCGTCTGCAACGGCCGTTAAATGGCTACATAGCTTACCGTAACCCAAAGAAAATGACATTTATCCCAGACATGTTTGCATAACCTAGAAATGTTGTAAGTTGGGTGCATTTCTTCAGCAATCTGACAGACGAACAAGTACATTGGATCTTTGAATGGTTTCCTAGCAGTGAGTTCATCATCAGGTCAAGAGAAACTACTCATCTGGTACTAATCAAGTTGAGAGACATCTTTCCTTATGCTTCTATAAGGGTAATGAGACAAGCGAGAAGAAAACATGTTATACCTTGGTTTTCCAACATGGTCCAGTACAAGGCAGATTTCAAGGAGGACGTTATTCCATTCAAGTTCGAGGCACAACATATGTGGAACCAGAAGATCATTGTGGAAAAAGAAAACATTTATCCAGACAGGTATCATGCCGGTCATGTGTACTTCTATCCATCATGGTTGGTAGACGATATAGCGGGAGACATCGAGCCAGGAGTCAATCTGAAAAGCAGGATCATAGATGATTTTGTTGAGGCACAGGTTAAGTATAGAAGGCTATGCAAAAGGGATTTCGAGTCTGATCTAGACATCTGGAACTGCACAAAGTGGACATGGAGGCAATAAAAGAATGGAGGGAAATTGCCACTAAGTCAACAGAGAGATTGGAATACTTAGAAATAGGATTGATGGACCTTGAGGGAAAGATGAGAAAGAGGGTCCTTCAGGGACCAAGTAGATTAGGAAATGATGTTCTTTACTATTTTCTAGCTTAGTTTTAGATGTCGATTGTAATAAGGCTAAGTGCCATTAGTAACTTTATTATTATTGTCGATTTAGTAAGGGTTTGACTCATTTTTGCACTAATGAAATGATGGAATTATTGATATCGATTTTCTCAAAATTTATGTGTCATTTAGGCCTACCTCGGGCACAACGAGGTCCCCAAATTAGGATGTGAATTATTGCATGATTGTGCGAAACATGTTTAATACTGCAAGCATTCTTTCAATATCCCTTACTAACTTGGTTACCTTTTGCTTTTTATTTATTTTTGATTATTCCCATTCCCAAAGGTTGGTTCGTGCATACTGGCATCGTAAGCATATCACACTAGATCCAGAGGTCCTCCACCTTCTCCTCCGCCAAGAGATCCTAAAGTGCTCATTAAGAACATAGCGGAGGAACTCAAGAAGCTCACTGGAAGGGTTCAAAGTGTCGAAGGTGGTAAAGGAATTGAAGGTTTAAACTATGAGGACTTGTGCATTCAGCCAGATGTGGAACTGCCGGAGGGTTAAAAACCTCCCAAGTTTGAAATGTGCGATGGAGCCTATGATCCGAAAGTGCATCTGAGGACATATTGTGACAAACTTGTAAGAGTGGGCAAAAATGAAAAAATCTGCATTAAATTGTTCATGTGAAGCCTCACAGGAGATGCGTTGTCTTGGTATATCAGTCAGAACCCAAAGAAGTGGGTAAGTTGGGTCAGCATGGCCTCAAACTTCATGGACAGATTCATGTTCAAAATAGAAAACGCACCAGACGTTTTCTACATTCAAAACCTCAAGAAGAAACCAACAAAAACTTTCTGCGAGTATGCTACTCGGTGGGATCTGAAGCCGCGAAAGTAAGGCTAGCACTTGAAGAAGAACAAATCAACAAGTTCTTCGTCAAAGCTCAAGACTCGCAGTATTATGAAAGTTTGATGGTTATTGAAAATCACAAATTCTCCTGCATAAGGCTAAGCATTTCCTTTTCTGCATGAGACTAAGCATTGTCTCCTATTTGCATGAGGCTAAGCACTGCCTCCTTAACTGCATAAGGCTAAGCATTGCCTTTCCCGCATGAGACTAAGCATTGTCTCCTAATTGCATGATTCTAAGCCCCGCCTCCCTAATTTCATAAGTCTAAGAATTGCCTTTTTCGCATGAGACTAAGCATTATATCCTATTTGTATGAGTCTAAGCGCTGCCTCCTTAATTGCATAAGGCTAAGCATTGCCTTTTCCGCACGATACAAAGCATTGTCTCCTATTTGCGCGAGGCTAAGCCTTGCCTCCTTAACTGCATAAGGCTAAGCATTTCCTTTCCCGTATGAGACTAAGCATTGTCTCCTATTTGTATGAGGCTAAGCCCTGCCTCCTTAACTGCATAAGGCTAAGCATTGCCTCTCCCGCATAAGACTAAGCATTGTCTCCCATTCTTGCATATGGATAAGCACTGCCTTTTCCTCAAGATTAAGTACTATATCCATTACGCCATCTAAGACCTAGCATTATCCTCTACTCACTCAGGGCTAAGCATTGTCATCATCTTACCCAAGACTAAGCCTTGTCTTGTCTTATCTTCACATACGACCAAACATCATATCTTTGCATTTCATGGGTTGAAACATTGCCATTTTGTCCCAATGCGTCATAGTCTGAAGGCATCATCCTCATAGCCAGAAGACACCATTCCATGGCCCGAGGATCTCTCAAAAGTGCACATCATTATTCAAAGGCATCATGGTTCATAGGAATCATTCGCATGGCCCGAGGACATCATTTCGTGGCCTGAGAATCCTTTATCACATGATTCATGGCCCAGAACGTCATGGTCTAAGGATATCATCCTCACCGTCCAAAGACAAGCTTCATGGTCTGAAGGGAATTTGCATCATATTTAAATTCTCGCAATAATCCATATATACTTTCTCGCATCGTGTTTTAAGTGTTGCACGTAATCCAGGAAGTAACCGTTCTCCTAACGGGAGCAATCTTCGCTCCGATTTTCGTTCAACGTTCACATCCCCCAGTTATTTCAAACGTAACCAACCACCCATCAGTTACCCACTTTTTACTCAATAACCGTTCAAATACTCATTTTAAGATACATCCGTAATGTTTCAAACTCACATTCACGATTTCGTATAAACTCATCTGATATTGTCCTACCCAAAAGAACCCTTTCTAAAGCATACGACCAAACCTATAACAACTCCATCGGTTCAGTTCACAGTTGGATATAGAACTACACACGGCCTGATTCCCGTAACACCAGGGATATGTAGGCAACTCAGGAACCAGGTTTCGGCCTTCATTATTTCAAATCACATCATTCGGTCAAAATCGGTCATTATTTTCTTTACCCGATAACTCTTTCATCGTTCCCAGGTAAAGAGAGGCAGCTGTTGATACCCAATTTTTCCCTCATATATTTTTCAAATAATATATATGTTTTAAAAATATCATTTTCGCACTATTATTTAATTTACAAGATTTACACAAGCACTTCTTATAATTTTCCATAATTTTAGAGCTTTTAAATTAATTTTCTTGCATTAATTTACATAAAAATTCAGTCATTACCCTTTTAAATTATTTGTGATGACTTAATCACTTAAAATTATTATTTGCATCCCTAATACATTTTTGAAATATTTTCATTACATTTTTATATAATTACAATTGTATGTTTAGGCTATTCGCATAAATTTTCAATAATAGCCTATATTTTGCATTCTTGCAATTGACATTTCATTGATGGTCAAAACAATATTTTACATTTTTTATAGTCTTCTATCATTGTTTAAAATAATTTGCATAATTAGCATTTTTATATATTTATTTAGCTATTTTCTTAAATTATTTCCCTTTTAATTTCTTTTTAAAAGAGCTGGCCTAATTTTTAAACTATTGTTCGGACCAAAAGGCCCAGTATTCTAGCCCAATAAACCCTAGCCCAACACCAGCAACCCACCAGCCATACTCGTTTAATTAACCTACCCCAGATCTTTTAAAATCCTGGTTGTTGATCTATAAGATCAACGACCCACAATCAATCTACCCTTTTAATTGCCAACCCCAAATCCTAATCCTCATTCCCTCTAACCCTTAGCCCTGAAGCCCTCCCCCTTTCTCTGAAGAACCCTAATCCCTGCCATTCCCTAATCCCTCTCCTAATGGGATTCTCCCCTCATTTACTTTCCATATCAGTGTTTTTCCGCTACTAGGTGATTCTCCGTGGTATCACTTAATACTTTCCTAAACATGGCAAGTACAACCTCTCCAATTCTATCCGACAGATTCCAATATTTTGAATCTGCGCCATATCTCATCTACACATGTTCAATACTATATTGTGTGAGTCAGATTTTGTTTGGATTTCTGTTGATTTACACTTTCCCTAAAGAAACTAGGGTTTACCGAATTTCTCTCGTAAATCGATTTCAAATTGATTTGCATGTTTTCTTTCCTTATTTGTTGTTTAATTTACTTTGTTTCCTTAAGTGTTTGTTCGATTTTTGACTACTATATATACCCACCTCATTTTCCCTTCTGGGACGGACTTGAATCGATATAATCTCACTAAAATTTGAAGCTTTGTTATTCCTTCATTATCTTGTTCTGTACTTTATTTTGGCCGACTGAAAGCCAAGGCCACTGAGAGTCTACTTTTCGAACTCTCTCTTGGTGCGAACATTGCCCGGGGTTCTTTGAAGCTCTTGGGAACTTTGACGCATTGAGGTTCTGGGTTCTTGTGGATCTTTTGTTTCTTTACTATTGACTGTTTAACTGGTATGCCACTTGACTTTTCCAATTTCATTCTTATGTGTCCTTGATTTACATGTGTTCTCACCCCTGAAATCCATGGCTTAATATGTTTCTGGGTTACTTTTATGCACGACATTGTTAACTTTCACTTGTTTTAAGTCTCTTTAGCATTTAACTTCTCCTAATGCTGCTAATTCTGAGATTGTTTAAGTCTGATTTGGATAATCTGACCTCCTTAAGTCTGTTTAACTAGTGTGTTGGTGTCTGAATGCTTACTTGCTTCGTCCTGAATCTTTGTAATGAATTCTTCACACTTGTAATGACATGTGTTAGGACTTCCTTTCTTAATTATGACATGTTTCTACTATTTTGTCACTCAACATGCTCTCTCGATCTCATACCCCTCTAGTGATTGTTTGAGGTTTTAGAACAGTCATCTCGATTTGTTTGAACTGCCTTATGATATTAGGGTGAATCTCTAACATAATCTGGACCTTCTTTAGGTAATTAGTCTACTGTGTCAATGCTAGAATACTTACATGTGCTATTTGACATGACCTTACTTTTCCACTCCGTTCTGAATCTCTATAATGCTTGTCTTGCATATATAATGTGTTTTAATCTGTGATAATACCTTTTCTATCAACTATGATCTTGCTTTCTTACTAATATGTCCCTCAGTATGTCTTTGTGTCACCTAATTCTATGTTCTTTCAGTGATTACTTGGCTTGTCATATGTGTGCTCCCTATCATGTCTCAATGCAGTCTTGCTTCCAAATGAGAGCTAGCATGTATGTCTTATGACATTAGGGTGTATACTTAGCATAATTTGGACTTCTTAGGTTTCAACATGTTTAGTATTGTGTATATGTGCATGATAACTTCTGTCAAATCTTGCAAACTTGTCTCTCCCCTAACACTTTCAATATGTGGTTGTTATGTGCTACTTTGCTAAGTGTTAAAACTCTACTGAACCTGCTTCTAAGTCCTGCGACCTGCTTCATTAGCTACTCTGTATCCTCAACTTGCCTATGTCTACTTTAGGTTATAAGTGTAGCCCCCCCAACTTATTTCCCTCAATCATTGTCCACTCTCCCTCATTTGTTACTTATGATGTTCTGAACTTGTCATTCTTAGCCGGATGAAAGCCAAGGCTACTAAGGCTATTACTACTGACCTCCCTAATGTGAGCACTTCTCGGGGTCAATTTGAGACCTTTGTGAACTCTGACCACACTAGGATCTGGGTCTTTAGTCACTCTCTGAAACCTGAACCAACCCACTCAACCTTTTCTTCCTATTATGTGCTGGTTGGTTTAAGTGATTCAATGCTTGGTAAGATGGTTGTGTCATTTGGCTTTGAGCTCTTCTATGGATCCTGGGTTGTGTTGACGAATGTGGTTCCTTGTTGGAAGTCTGGGTATGTTGAATGTGAATTATTGAAAGCTCAGACAGTGCTTGGTATTTTTTTAGGCTAGCTGTGGCTCTACTGTCATTATTTACCACGTTTGTAATTACTTTATTATTGGGCATGTAATAATTTTGTAATGAAAAATTGGGTGTTAGTAAAATGGGGAATGGGTAGATCTTAATGTTTGTAAAAAAAGGGTAGACAATATGCCTATAGGAATCAGTGATTTACTTGCTATTCAATCACTATGTGCACCATAGAAATCATGTCATTAGGGTAAGAGCACACACACACACACACACTATCTGCTAGAAAATATGAATTCAAATGCTGTAATTATTCTTACTGCTACGTGTTACTAGAAAACCTGCCTATAGGAACAAATGTCAATGAACTTTCTTTCAATTCCCTTCAGCTGATCACTAGAAATCATGCCTATGGGATTTTGATCATTTCATTTTCTACTATATCGCATTGATCACTAGAAATCATGTCAATAGGTGATCATTTCATTTGCTACTATATCGCACTGATCACTAAAAATCATGTCTATAGGATTTTGATCACTTAATTTGCTATTGTATCGCACTGTTCACTAGAAATCATGCTTATAGGACTAAGTATAACTATAAAACAAGTTCCAAGAGTCAATTGTTAGAGATCCTTCCTATAGGGTATAATTACTCGTTCTATATTAATGATGGACCTCTAAAACACTGATTACTGCTTGTTTATGTCATTGTCAATAGGCACAAGTAATTCTGGGGCTCCTCCCAATGATCTTCTACTCCTTACTGTGCAAGTCACCTAGACACAACAGGTTTAATAACTGGAAAACTGTAATCTCAATAACCAGCGTATATAATCATGTCTATGAGCAGCCCTGGCCTTTGAAACTGCTTGTATGCTTTGATGCCTTGTCACGTAGAAATCATGTCTATAGAGCTTGATATTTTAATTCCGAATTTCCTAACATGAAAATTTGTCTTGCGTGCATTTGTTGCTTAAGTGTGGAGGCAAACTTAAGCCCTTAACTGCCCATATTTGAAGTCCAATGTGTTTTGTATGTCGCCTAGTTTTGACATTTATGAGCAGCGTAAGTAAGGTCTAGAACCATCCAAATAGAGGTTCAATGCCTCCTAGGCCATAGGTATGGGACGGGTAGTGCACGCATAGAGAACGACTTAGAATTGAATTAGCACGCTTTAAGTAAACAACCTTAACATACTAATTGTGTAGCAGGAGATGATAGTCCGTGACCGCTAATTAATATGAGTAACTCTCTACCCTAAGGAATTTGCGGAGTATCATTTATGTTGCACGGGGTGATCTTTTAGGCTAAAAAATTAGGACCCCCCCCCCCCCCCCCCTCTTTTTTCTTTCTTTTCTAGTAGAATTAAAATAGTTGTACCTCTCTATTCAAGATCTCTTTGTAATAAAATTCTTAGATTTTGTACTATCTTTTCTTACTTGATCACATAGACATCCATATAATTTAAGTTCGGCCAGGACCCACAGTTATGGACCTCGAGGAGTGCCTAACACCTTCTCTTTGAGGTAACTTGCGCCCTTACCCGATCTTTGGTGGCGTTGACTAGTTAAACTAGGTCATTTACGAATAGGTGCCGTAACACACCTTAAAATAATTAGGTGGCGACTCTCCTTTTTTAATACCTCCTTACAAGAGTTGTCACATGTCGAAACCCGATTTCGCAAGAAAAGAAGGCGCGACAGCATGGCGACTCTGCTGGGGATTTACAGTTAGGCTTTTACCATAGCGAATTTGGCTTATATGAATTAGTCTTCTTTGATATAAACGCGCTTTCCTCTTCCAGTTTTATTTGCTATTACATGCATATCTCTCTCCCATTTTCCTTTTACTTGTTTAATTCATTGTTACATGCACATCCCTCTCCCGTTTTCCTTTTAATTGTTATATGCACATCCCTCTCCCATTTTCCTTTTACTTGTTTAAATTTGTTGTAATATGCACATCCCTTCCCTGCTCTACCTTCCTTTGCTTAAATTGGTTATAACATGCATATCCCTTTTCTTATCCACCTTTATTTGCTATAAACTTCTGTTCACTTGTTCAAAGATTGCCACATCATTTCTCTCCCGCCCCTACTCCCCTGCTAACTTTATTGCATTCCCTATATTCCACGAACTAACTTCTTCTTTTGTCTTTCTTTTTACGTTTTTTATGTTTACCTTAACACTGTATTTATTGTCTTTTACATATTTATCATGAAAATACTTGGAAACGTGTTATTATCTTTTCATAAAGCATGCTCCACATCATATTCCACTCATGTCCGATTAATAACATAGCGGCACTTTTTAAGTGTTTGCGCTCTTCCAAAATTACCTTTTTAAATCAGAAAGGCTTATTTGTGATAGACTAGTCGATCAGTGGTGCAGTCGACGGTCTCGTGCCTTTCCCTCTCAAGTTGTCCACTTGAGAGTACCGGTCTAGAACCTTCTATAAACCTCACTCAAATATCAATTGTTCATGCATCATGTCAAACCTAGTATGGGTTAGAACGTTGTCCACGTGATAACCACTAAGATAATCCTTGCCCAAAGTCCGACGGGGATTTCCATAATCCCAATGGACACCATCACGTTATGTGCATTACTTGGAGAAAACATGCCGGTATGTTGATCATTAATGTGTAAATAGTCAGATCTGGAGGGGAAAGGGCTAACTCTATTTGTTTGTAGAAAACAAAGCACGAAGTCCCCAGGTTCGGCATGGTTCAAAACATCCCACCTTTGCTGATTGATTGGTGGAAGAACCTCTCACCTAATGACAAGAATCATGTGAAAAAGGTCCTTGGTAATTTACCGTCCTTATTGGACATTCGTCCAAATAGGGCATTGATTGAGGCCGTCACTATGTTTTGGGATGAGAAAAGAGTTGTATTCCTCTTTGGTGACATAGATATGACTCCTCCCTTAGAAGAAATAGGAGGCTTTGCTAAGCTGCCATGGGATAGTCCGGGTTTATTAGTACCAGAAAATCGCACTCCCCGCTATTTTTGGAAAATGTTAGATTTCAAGAAAAATTATCAGTTACTCTGTTTGAAGAAGTCATACATCCCATTTGAATTCCTTTATGAACATTATAGGCATATCAAGTCATATCGCCTTCATCATGATGAACTTTCCATCACTTTCTTGGGTTGGACACACAGCCGAGTTTTTGTGTTCATTGTCTGCTTCTTGGGGTTGCTGATATTTTTGACGAAAGAGGGAAGAATCCACACTCGCTTAGCCATGGTCTCTAGGACTCTAATGGAAGGAATCAAGGGACAAACTTACACTATCATCCCCATGATCCTGGCCGAAATGTACCGCGCTCTAGATCGATGCAAGCAGGGGTATGGACACTTCGAGGGATGTAATTTGTTGTTGTAGGTTTGGTTATTAGAACATTTCCAGAGAGGTGAATATCTCTAAGAGCTTCTGCGACGACCATTTAATGACTACATAGCTTACCATCATCCAAATATAATGACATTTATCCCAGATAGGTTTGCGCAACCTGGAAGTACTGTGAGCTGAGTGCGTTTCTTCAGCAATCTGACTGACGAAAAGGTACATTGGATGTTTGAATGGTTCCCTAGCAGTGAGTTCATCATTAGATCAAGATAAACTACTCATCTAGTGTTGATCAGGTTAAGAGGAATCTATCCTTATGCTCCTATAAGGGTAATGAGGCAAGCGGGAACAAAATAGGTTATACCTCGGGTTTCTAACATGGTCCAATACAAAGCATATTTTAAATGGAACATCATTTCGTTCAAGTTCAAGGAACAACATATGTGGAATCAAAAGGTCATTGTGGAGAAAGATACTATCGAGCCAGACAAGTATCATGTCGGCCATGTGCATGTCTTCCCATCATGGTTGGTAGATGATATAGCGGGGTTATAGATGACGCTGCTGAAGCACAAGTTAAGTATAGGATGCTGCGCAAGAGGGTATTCGAGTCTTAAGCTAGGCATTTGGAACAACACAAAGTGGATATGGAAGCAATCAACGAATGGAGAGAAATTGCTACTAAATCAACATAGTGATTGGAATATTTGGAGCAAGGCCTAATGGAACTTGAGGGAAAGATGAGAAAGAGACTCTCTGATTGTCAGAACACGGAAGGAAATGAAGGAGGGCATATAGCAAGGACTTACCTACTATTGGATATGCACGACCTGGGGAACTTGATCGGCGGATCCATGAAGGCCAAGCATGGAGAAGGTCCTTCTGGTTCCAAGTAGATTAGGAAACAATGTATTTACTGCTTTCTAGATTCGTTTAGATTTTTTATTATAATAAAGCAAATGACATTAGTGACTTTCTCATTATTGTCGTTTTAGTAAGGATTTGATCCATTTTCGCATTAATGAAATAATGCAATTATTGGCATCAATTTTTTCCAAGTCTATGTGTCGGTTAGGCCTACCTCGGGCACAACGAGGTCCCTAAAATTAGGACACGAATTTATTTTGCAGCACATGTTCAATATCGCAAACATTCTTTTAATACTCCTTAGTGACTTGGTTACCTTTTGTTTTTCTTTTCTTTTTTTTATTCCTATTTCCCAAGGTTGGTTCGTGCATATTGGCATCGTCAGCATATCACACCAGATCTAGAGGTCCTCCACCTCCTCCTCCACCAAGTGATCCCAATAACAAAGGAAAAGCGAAAATGGATGATATGAGTGGTATTAAAAAGACAATGCTACCCACGCAGAGAATATTGAAACTTCAGACAGTCGGAGTACTCCGGCACAAAATTATTTGGTCCTACATCTGGAATAGAAAATATTGGAGCTACAAGGGGAGCTGGAGCAGATCTAGAACTTGGCAAACCTTTCCCTCACTCTAAACGTCGCCGACATCAACCAACAAAACACAAACGCCCAAAACTCGGCACCTCTCCAAAACACACAAAATGAAAATCCGCAAAATCCTCTCGCGCTTCATCAATACGCCACACCTCCTCAAAACCATAATCCTCCACCAGTACCTACTCCTCCACAACACCATCACTATCCAACTCAATATCCACAAACCACCACTTACCACACTCCTCAAAACGCACCACATCCCCCCCTGATCCCCAAAACTCAACCAATGACCACCATTATGCGCAGATTCCCAGAGTCCATCAAAGCAATCCCATATATGTGGAAACTTTTCCCCATACCCCACAACAGACCCTATACATACCCGAATCTTTTGAGAAGGAGCTGCTCATCAAGAACATGGCGGAAGAACTCAAGAAGCTTACCGGCAGAGTTCAAAGTGTCAAAGGTGGCAAAGGCATTGAGGGTTTAAATTATGAGGATTGTGTATTCAGCCAGATGTAGAACTGCCAGAGGGTTACAAACCTCCTAAGTTCAAAATGTTCGACGGAACTAGTGATCCGAAGGTGCATTTGAGAATGTATTATGACAAACTTGTAGGTGTTGGCAAGGATGAACGAATCCGTATGAAGTTGTTCATGAGGAGCCTCACTGGAGACTCCTTGTCTTGGTACATTAGTCGAAACCCAAAGAAGTGGGTTAATTGGGTGGGCATGCCATCGGATTTCATGGATCGGTTCGAGTTTAACACAGAAAATGCACCAAACATTTTCTACATTCAGAATCTCAAGAAGAAACCAACGGAAACTTTCTACGAGTATGCTACTCAGTGGAGGTCTGAAGCCGCAAAAGTAAGGTCGGCACTTGAAGAAGAACAGATGAATAAGTTCTTTGTCAGAGCTCAGGACCCACAATACTACGAAAGATTAATGGTTATTGAAAACCATAAATTTTCTAACATCATCAAGTTGGGAGAAAGAATAGAAGAAGGGATAAAAAGTGGAATGGTTAGGGTACAGTAATGGTTGCCCAAGGTCCAAAGTCTCCTCTTACATACCAAACACCCCCACCCACATATAAGCCTTCACTTCCCAGATACCAACAACCTGCCGCCACCTGCCACACTTATAACACCCAACCAGCATACTACCACTCACCACCAGCCCACCAAAATTACCAAAAACCAAGACCAAATTTTGACCGCAGACCACCCAAACAATACACTCTGATTGTTGAACCCATAGACCAACTGTATGAGAGGTTAAAGGCTGCTGTTTATGTCACTCCCATTCCCGTTGTTGTTATGGAAAACCCTTCTCAGTGGATTAACCCAAATAAGACATGTGCCTATCACTCAGGCATGAAGGGTCATACTATTGATGTGTGTCGTACTCTGAGAGATAAGATTCATACATTAATTGACACTAAGGTCATACAGGCAAATGAGGACACACCCAACGTTCGTAATAATCCTCTCCCGTATCATAGAGGTGAAGGGGTAAATGTGATAGAGACCGATGAAGAATAGGACTGGGAAGGGTCAATTGGACTCATTCAAGAAGGGGATAACCCTAAAACATTTCCAATCAGCCTCACACCTATCGTGGTACAAACTCAGGAACCAATTGAAGTTGAGGTAGTCGCACCAACTCCGTTCGAGGTTGAAGTAATGACACCCTTCACAGTGATGGTAGCACCTACGCCGTCTTATAAGTATAATATTATACCATGGGATTATGTTGCGGAAGGAAGAAGGAAAGGAAAAGCAAAAATGGAAGAAACAGGTGCAGTGCAAGGCATGACAAAAACCGGTAGGGTTTATACACCCAAGCATTTTGGAGGAACAAGAAAAGAAGCTGCCTCTAGGCCGCATGTCATTGAGGCTGGCCCGGATGACCTTTGGAGAAAGGTGCAAGAAAGAGAATATTATGTGGTTGATCATCTGAACAAAACCCCTGCCCAAATATCCATTTTATCGTTGCTGCAAAACTCTGAGGTACATAGGAATGCCCTGATGAAGGTGTTGAATGAAGCCTCTGTACTCAATAACATCACCAGTGGAGAAATGGCCAACATGGTAGGGAAAGTGTTGGAAAGCTACAAGATCACTTTTCATGAAGACGAGCTGCCACTGGAAGGACTAAGTCACAACAGGACACTATATATCACAGTGCAGTTTGAGGATAAATTCATTGCTAGAGTCCTGATAGATGGGGGTCGTGTCTCACCATATGTCCACTAACTACTCTGAAAATATTGGGTAAAGGCCTGAACGAGATACGAGCAAGAATTATGAATGTGAAAGCATTTTATGAGTCTCAAAGGGCCACAATTCGGGAGACCAACCTCAGCCTATAGATTGACCCAGTCTGGTTTGATGTTGAGTTTCAAGTGTTGGATATATCTGCTACCTACAACCAATTGTTGGGACGACCATGGATACATACCGCTGGGGCCGTAGCTTCTACTCTACATCAGGCCGTGAAGTTTGAGTGGAACCATCAGGAAGTGATCATCCATGGAAACAGAAGTAATCCTATTTATACGAATCAAACTGTTCTGGTCGTCGAGAATAGAAATAAGTTGGGTGGAGAAACATACCATCGCATCGAGCACGTCAACGCTATTGAGAAAGGAAAATGGTGGAGCAGTAAGACAGAAAGCATATTGTCATGGACAGGGTATGAACCCGGCAAGAATCTCTATGGGATCATCAAACTGATACAGCTAAAGTGCCATGGTACAACTTTTGGGATTGGGTATGAATACACCTGGAAAGAGTATCTGAATTGTCTCCACTATGGCGTGGTCCTTATTACCCTCTAGAACAACCAGTACCACATTTGCACCAGTCATTTCCTCAAGCTGACATGATGTGGGGGTCCTAAGAAGATGAAGTTTTAGCTAGCATAAGGAATTTGTTTCTAGATGATGAAGACACAGATTGCAGTGCGATAGTTGAGGAGGAGGAGGAGTAAGGACTTATTATTCAGACCATGGAGAAGGGAGTTGTTCTCAAGAACTGGACTGCTGCACCATCAAGGGCCCGTCGAGTTCCTGGATAGCCTGGCAATTAGCATCATTTATTTTTGAAAGCATTTTTATAAGCATCTAAGACATTTTTCAGTATTTTGTTTTAAGCGTATTTTGTTTTGAAATAATTGCTCTTATCATCGAAATGCACTTGTTTGACATTTTTAAATCTTTATCAATAGATTGTTGTTTTTAGTATTTATTATTATCCTTTATATTTTCTCTCTCTACAGCGTCATTATTACTTATCCTGATGAACCTACAACTGAAACATGTAATGAGACAACGCAACATAAGGATAGTGATTCAGAGGATCTGGAAGAGGATATAATACCTGAGGAAATTGTTAGGAAAGTGGAAAATTTTGAAAACAAGCCTAAGTCCAATTTGGATGAGACTGAAACAGTTAATTTGGGAGACTCCGAAATAGTCAAGGAAACGCGTGTAAGAATTCATCTATCTCTGTCAGAGAAGCAAGAACACATCCAGTTCTTGAAGGAGTATGAGGACATTTTTGCATGGTCCTATGATGATATGACCGGTTTGAGCACGTCCATAGTGTCTCATAAACTGCCTAACGATCCCATATGTCCACCTGTAAAGTAGAAACTCAAAAAATTAAAGTTAGATATGAGTTTGAAAATAAAAGAGGAAGTCACCAAGCAAATCAAAGCCAAGGTCCTCAAAGTGATTGAATATCCGACCTGGTTGGCTAACACTATGTCGGTTCCAAATAAAGATGGGAAAGTCAGAGTGTGTGTCGACTATCGGGACTAAAACAGAGCAAGTCCCAAAGATGATTTCCCGTTGCCCAATATACACATACTGATCGACAACTGTGCCAACCATGAACTCATATACTTTGTGGATTGCTTTGCGGGATATCATCAGATTTGGATGGATGAAGAGGATGCCAAGAAGACAGCCTTTATTACACCATATGGGTGTATTGTTACAAAATGATGTCGTTTGGCCTGAAGAATGCAGGAGCCACTTATATGAGGGCCATGACAACCATTTTCCACGACAAGATACACAAGGAGATAGAGGTGTATATGGATGATGTCACCATCAAATAGAAAAAGGGTACATATCACATAGCGGATTTGAGGAAAGTTTTTGACCGACTTCGAAGGTACAATCAGAAATTGAACTGCGCAAAGTGTGCGTCAAAGTCCCTGCTCAAAAACTGTTAGAGTTCATAGTCAGCCGCCGAGGAATTGAGCTTGACCCGTCAAAGGTCAAGTCTATCCAAGACTTGCCACCTCCGGAGAACAAGAAAGATGTGATGAGTTTCTTAGGGCGTCTCGTGTACATCAGCCGTTTCATAGCACAATCAACTGTGATCTGTGAACCTATTTTCAAAATACTGAAGAAAGACGCAGCAACAAGTTGGACTGAAGAATGTCAGAAAGCCTTTGACAAGATCAAGGAATATTTATCCAAACCATCTGTTCTAGTCCCACCGGAACCTGGGAGACCTCTGCTACTTTATTTATTCGTACTAGATGAGGCTTTTGGATGTGTTCTAGGACAACAGGATGAGACGGGAAGAAGGAACAGGCCATATACTATCTGAATAAGAAGTTCACACCCTATGAAGCACGGTATTCTCTGCTGGAGTGCACCTGCTGCGCTTTGACATGGATAACTCAAAAGTTGAAGCATTACTTATGTTCCTACACCACATATCTCATATCAAGGATGGATCCGCTAAAATACATCTTCCCGGAACCCATGCCCACGATGAAGTTAGCAAAATGGCAGATACTACTGAGTGAGTTTGATATCATCTATGTAACTCAGAAGGCGGTCAAAGGGAAATCATTGGCGGATCTGGCATAAAACCTGTAGATGGAGAATACGAACCACTAAAAACGTATTTTTCCAATGAAGAGGTATCATTCGTAGGAGAAGATATCACCGAAGCCTATGATGGTTGGAGAATGTTCTTCGATGGAGCTGCAAACTTCAAAGGAGTGGGTATTGGATCAGTCTTAGTGTTAGAAATAGGTCAACACTATCCAGTATCTGCAAAACTCAGGTTTCCATGTACTAACAACATGGCAGAATACGAGGCTGCATCTTAGGACTCAGGTTAGCCATCGACATGAACATTCAGGAATTGCTGGTAATTGGAGATTCAGACATTTCGGTGCATCAGGTTCTAGGAGAATGGTCTACAAAGAATACCAAGATATTGCCATACTTGTACTGTGTACAAGATTTGATGAAGAGGTTCACAAAGATAGAGTTCAAACATGTTCCGAGAATCCAGAATGAGTTCGCAGATGCATTGGCCACTTAAACTGGGGCAAGATTTTGAGGAGGACCCTCAAAATTCTAAATCAAGGAGGTCGTAATGTCTCTAAAATTTGTCACAATCATCGGTTCATCTAAATTACTTAATATTGCATACTACCATATTTCAAATAACTACACTCATCAAATGCATACATATTTTTCGAAAACCTTATTTCTATAACAGATAGATGCTGCCCAGGGTAACTCAAAGAGGATCTCAAGACAGGAGAAAAACAAAAGCTAGAAGACGAAAGCACAGACCAACCTTCCCCTACAAAACTCACAATCTTTCTTTGGATGCAGGCACCGTAAGACAACAATATCTGCAGATACATCATGTCACTACCTTCAAGATAAAAAATTATCTATCACAAGCATCTCCGGCTAAGAAATACTCTACTTTCTCATTATCACTCATTGTTTTCTTGCATGAGGCTAAACACTGCCTCCTTAACTGCATAAGGCTAATCACTCCCTTTATTTGCATGAGACTCAACATTTTCTCCTCTTTGCATGAGGCTAAGCAATCCCCCCTAATTGCATAAGGCTAAGCATTGCCTTGTTTGCATGAGACTAAGAATTTTCTCATATTCATGCATAAGGCTAAGCATTGCCTTTTCTGCATGAGACTAAGCATTGTCTCCTATTTTCATGAGGCTAAGCCCTGCCTCCATAACTGCATACGACTAAACATTGCCTTTCCTGCGTGAAACTAAGCATTGTATCCTATTTACATGAGGCTAAGCTCCGCCTCCCTAATTGCATAAGGCTAAGCATTGCCTTTTCCGCATGAGACTTAGAATCGTCACCTATTTGCATAAGTCTAAGCCATGCCTCCTTGATTGCATAAGGCTAAGAAATGCCTTTTTCGCATAAGCCTAAGCATTGTCTCCTATTCGCATGAGGCTAAGACTTTCCGCCTTAACTGCATAAGGATAAGCATTTCCTTTCCCGCATAAGACTAATCATTGTCTCCTATTTGCATGAGGCTAAGCCTGCCTCCTTAACTACATAAGGCTAAGCATTGCGTTTCTCGCATCAGACTAAGCATTGTCTCACATTCTTGCATATGGATAACGATTGCCTTTTCCTAAAGATTAAATACTATCTCCATTACGCCATCTAAGACCTGGCATTATCCTCTACTCACCCAGGGCTGAGCATTGCCCTCATCTTACCCAAGACTAAGCCTTGTCTTGTTTTATCTTCGCATACGACCAAACATCATGTCTTTGCATTTCATGGGTTGAAACATTGCCATTTTGTCCAAAGGCGTCAAAGTCTGAAGGCATCATTCTCATAGCCGGAAGACACAATTCCATAGCCCGAGGATCTCTCAAAAGTGCACATCATTATTCAAAGGCGTCATGGTTCAGAGGCACCATTCTCATGGACCGAGGATATCATTTCATGGCTTGCGAATCCCTTATCATATGATTCATAGACCAGGACGTCATGGTCTAAGGACATCATCCTCACTGTCCAAAGAAAATTTTCATGGTCCGAAGGGAAGTTGCATCATGTTTAAATTCTCGCAATAATCCATATACTTGTGCATCGTGTTTTAAGTTTTGCAGATAATCTAGGAAGTAATCGTTCTTCTAACGGGAGCAATCTTCGGTCTTGTTTTCGTTCAAAATTCACATCCCGCAATTATTTCAAACGTAACCAACTACCATCAGTTTCCCACTTTTTACTCGATAGCCATTCAGATACTCGTTCTGAGATACACCAGTACTTTCCATATCAGTATTTTTCCGCTACTGGGTGATTCTCCACGGTATCACTTAATACTTGCCTAAACATGGCAAGTACTACCTCTCCAGTTCTGTCCGATCGATTCCAATCTTTTGAATATGGGTCATATCTCGTCTACACACGTTAAATACTATATTGTGTAAGTTCGATTTCGTTTGGATTTCTGCTGATTTACACTTTTCCTAAAAAACTAGGGTTTACTGGATTTCTCTCTTAAGTCGATTTCAAATTGATTTGCATGTTTTCTTTTCTTATTTTTTCTTTAATTTACCTTGTTTCCTTATGTGTTTGTTCGATTTTTGACTACTATATAAACCCTCTCATTTTTCCTTCTGGGGACGGACTTGAATCGATATACTCTCACTAAAATTTGAAGCTTTGTTATTCCTTCATTATCTTGTTCTGTAGTTTATCTTGGCCGGCTGAAAGCCAAGGCCATTGAGAGTCTATTGTTCGAACTTTCTCTTAGTGTGAACATTGCCCGGGGTTCTTTGAAGCTCTTGGGAACTTTGACGCATTGAGGTTATGGGTTCTTGTGGATCTTTTGTTTCTTTATTATTGTCTGTTTAAATCGTAAGCCACTTGACTTTTGCAATTTCATTCTTATGTGTCCTTGATTTACATGTGTTCTCACCCCTGAAATCCAAGGCTTAATTCGTTTATGGGTTAATTTTATGCAAGACTCTGTTAAATTTCACTTGTTTTAAGTCTCTTTAGCATTTAACTTCTCCTTATGCTGCTAACAAGTCTGATTTGGATAATCTGACCTCCTTAAGTTCATTTAACTAGTGTGTTGGTGCCTGAATACTTACTTACTTTGTCCTGAATCTTTGTAATGAATTCTTCACACTTGTAATGACATGTTTTAGGACTTCCTTTGTTAATTGTGAAATGTTTCTCTATTATTTTACCACTCAGCATGCTCTCTCGATCTCATACCCCTCTAGTGATTGTTTGAGGTTTTAGAACAGTCATCTCAATTTGTTTGAACTGCCTTATGATATTAGGGTGAATCTCTAACATAATCTGGACCTTCTTTAGGTAATTAGTCTATTGTGTCAATGCTAGAATACCTACATGTGTTATTTGACATGAGCTTACTTTTCCACTCTGTTCTGAATCTCTGTATTGTTTGTCTTGCATATATAATGTGTTTTAATCTGTGATTGACCTTTCTTTCAACTATGATCTTTCTTCCCTGCTAATATGTCCCTCAGTATGTCTTTGGTTCACCTAATTCCCAGTTCTTTCAGTGATTACTTGGCTTGTCATAATGTGTGATCCCTATCATGTTTCAATGTAGTCTTGCTTCTTGATAAGAGCTAACATGTCTGTCTTATGACACTAGGGTGTATACTTAGCATAATTTTTAATTCTTAGGTTTCAACTTGTTTAGTATTGTGTATCTATACATGATAACTTCCGTCAAATCTTGCAAACTTGTTTCGCCCCTAACTCTTTCAATACGTGGTTGTTATGTGCTGCTTTTCTAAGTGTTAAAATTCTACAGAACCTGCTTCTAAGTCCTGTGACCTGATTGATCAGATGCTCTGTGTGCTCAACTTCGCTATGTCTACTTTAGGTTATAAGTGTATCCCCCTACTTCTGTCCCTCAACTATTGTCCACCCTCCCTCATATGTTACTTATGTTGTTCTGAACTTCTCATTCTTAGCTGGCTGAAAGCCAAGGCTACTAAGTCTATTACTACTGACCTCCCTAGTGTGAGCACTTCTCGGGGTCCATTTGAGACCCTTGTGAACTCTGACACACTAGGATCTGGGTCTTTAGTCACTCTATGAAACCTGAACTATCCCACTCAACCTTTTCTTCCTATTATGTGTTGGTTGGTTTAAGTGATTGTGTGATTTGGCTTTGAGCTCTTCTATGGATTCTGGGTTGTGTTGACGAATGTGGCTCCTTGTTGGATGTCTGGGTATGCTGCATGAGAATTGCTGAAGGCCCAGACAGTGCTGTGTATTTCTTTTGGTCTTGCTGTGGCTCTACTGTATATTTCTAATTACTTTATTATAGGGCCTGTAATAATTTTGTAATAAACAACTGGGTGTTAGTAAAATGGAGAATAGGTAGATTCTTAATGTTTGTCAAAAAAAAAGGGGTAGATAACATGCCTATAGGACTCAGTGATTTACTTGATATTCAATCACTGTGTGCACCATAGAAATTATGTCATTAGGGGAAGCACACACACACACACACACTATCTTCTAGCAAATATGAATTCAAATGCTGCAATTATTCTTACTGCTACGTGTTACTAGAAAACCTGCCTATAGGAACAAATGTCAATGAACTTTCTTTCAATTAACTTCATCTGATCACTAGAAATCATGCCTATAGGATTTTTATCATTTCATTAGCTACTATATTGCACTGATCTCTAAAACTCATGCCTATAGGGTTTTGATAACTTCATTTGCTACTATATCACACTGATCACTAAAAATCATGCCTATAGGGTTTTTATCACTTCATTTGCTATTGTATTGCATTGTTCACTAGAAATCATGATTATAGGACTAAGTATAACAATAAAACAAGTTCCAAGCGTCAACGGTTAGAGATCCTTCCTATAGGGTATAATTACTCGTTCTATATTAATGAAGGACCTCTAAAACACTGTTTACTGCTTTTTTATGCCACTGTCAGCAGGCATAAGTAATTCTGGGGCTCCTCCAAATGGTCTTCATTACTCCTTACTGCGCAAGTCACCTAGACACAACAGTTTTAATAACTGGAAACTTGTAATCTCAATAATCAGCATATATAATCCTGTCTATGAGCAGCGCCTGGCCTCCGAAACTGCTTGTATGATTTGATGCCTTGTCACGTAGAAATCATGTCTATAGGGCTTGAGATTCTTAATTCTAAATTGCCTAACATGAAAATTTGTGTTGCGTGCATTTGCTGCTTATGTGTGGAGAAAACCTTGAGCCCTTAACTGCCCATATTTAAAGTACAATGTGTTTTGTATGTCGCCTAGTTTTGACATTTCTGAACAGCCTAAGTAAGGTGTAGAACCATCCAAATAGAGGTCCAATACCTCCTGGTCCATAGGTATGGGACAGGTAGTGCACCCATAGAGCACGACTTAGAATTGAATTAGCACGTTTTAAGTAAACAACTTTAACATAGTAATCAGGTAGCAGGAGATGATAGTTTGTGCCCGCTGAATAATATGAGTAACTCTCCCTACCTTAAGGGAATTGCGAAGCATTATTTATGTTGCACGGGGTTATACTTTAGGCTAAAAAACTTAGGAACCCCCCCCCCCTCTTTTTCTTTCTTTTTTAATAGAATTAAAATAGTTGTACCTCTCTATTCAAGATCTCTTTGTAATAATATTCTTATATTTTGTACTCTCTTTTCTTACTTGATCACATAGACTAATCCATATAATTTAAGTTCGGCCGGGACCCACAGTTGTGGACCTCTAGGAGTACCTAACACCTTCTCTTTGAGTTAACTTGATCCCTTACCCGATCTTTGGTGGCGTTGACCAGTTAAACTAGATTTATTTGCGAATAGGTGCCCTAACGCACCTTAAAAATCGTTAGGTGGAGACTCTCCTCTTTTAATACCTCCTTAAAAGAGTTGTCACATGTCGAAACCCGATTTCGTGAGAAAAAGGGGCACGACATGTGCCATAATGGTAGCCTAGGGTCCTAACTCTCCTCTCACATTCCAAACACCTCCACTTACATACCAAACACCTTCACACACATACCAACCTTCACCCCTGAGATACCAACAACCTGCTACCACCTACCATGCCTATAATACTCGACCCGCATATTACCATTCACCACCACCCGCTCGCCAAAACTACCAAAAACCATGACCAAACTTCGACCGCAGACCGCCTAGACAATACACTTCAATTGTTGAACCCATAGACCAACTATATGAGAGATTAAAGGTTGTTGTTATATCGCTCCCATTCCTGACGTTGCTATGGAGAAGTATTCCCAGTGGATGAACCCCAACACAACATGTGCCTATCATTCAGGCATGAAGGTTCATACCATTGATGAGTGTCGCACCCTGAAAAATAAGGTTCAGACACTGATCGACTCTAAGGTTATACAGGCAAAGGAAGCTACATGAAATGTTCGTAACAACCCTCTCCCGAATCACATAGGTGAGGGAGTGAATGTGATAGAGACTGATGAGGAATGGGATCCGGAGGGGTCAATCAGACTCATTCAAGAGGGAGATGTTCCTAAAACATCTCCGGTCAGCCTCACACCAGTTGTGGTACGAACCCAAGCACCATTTGAAGTCGAGGTAACTACACCCTTCACTGTGATGGTATCTCTCACACCATCGTACAAGTCTGATGCCATCCTGTGGGACTATGTTGAGGAAGAAAGGAGAAAGGGAAAAACAAAAATGGAGGAAATAGGTGTGGCACAAGGCATGACTAGAACCGGCATAGATTATACACCTAAGAACCTGGGAGGAATAAGTAAGGAAGTTGAATCTAAGCCGCTTGTTGTCGAGACTGGCTTCGATGATCTTTGGAGAAAAGTACAATCAAGAAAATACTCTATTGTTGACCACTTGAACAAAAATCCCGCTCAGATATCCATCTTGTCACTGCTGCAAAACTCTGAAACACAGGAATGCTTTGATGAAAGAGCTAAGTGAAGCTTATGTACCCACCAACATCACTAATGGGGAGATGGCTAACATGGTCGGGCAAGTATTGGAGAGCCACAAAATCACCTTTCATGAGAATGAATTACCACCAGATGGACTAAGTCACAATAGGGCACTACACATCATGGTGCAATTTGAGGATAAATTCATCGCCAGGGTCCTGATAGATGAGGGTTCAAGTCTCAACATATGCCCACTGACTACTCTGAAGATATTAGGTAAATTCCTGCATGAGATACGAACGGAAAGCATGAATGTGAAGGCGTTTGATGGATCTCAAAGAGCCACCATCGGAGAAATCAACCTCATCCTACAGAAAGGCCCGACCTGGTTTGATGTCGAGTTCCAAGTGCTAGATATATCTGCTACTTACAACCTATTGTTGGGACGACCATTGGATACATGTTGTCGGGTCGGGTCTTCAACCTGGCATCAGGCTGTGAAGTTCGAATCGAATCATCAGGAGGTGATTATTCATGGAGATGGAAGTAACCCCATCTACACTAATCAGATCCTTCCAGTCATCAAAAATAGGAAGAAGCTGGATGGAGAAACATACCATCGTATTGAGCGAGTCAATGCAATTAAAAAAGACCGATGGTGGAGCAACAAGATAGAAAGCATACTGTTATGGACAAGGTATGAACCTGGCAAACCTGTACAACCGCAACGTCATGGAACAACTTTTGAGCTCGGATATGAATATACTTGGCAAGAATACCAGAATTTGTCGCACCCATGGCGTGGTCCTTATTATCCACTGGAACAACTGGTACAACCTCTGCACCAGACGGCCCATCAAGCTGACATGATATGGTGGTCTGAGGAAGATGAAGTCTTATCTGGCATGACCAAGCTGTTTCTAGATGAAGAAGATATGGATTGCAGTGCAATAGTTGAGGAGGAGGACGAGGAGAAAGACCTTACCATTTAGATCATGGAGAAAGGAGTTGTTCTCAAGAACTGGACTGCTACACCATCCCGGGCCCGTTGAGTTCCTAGGTAGCTTGGCAAATTAGTATCAATTATTTTTAAAAATAGTTTCGAGCATTTGAGACATTTTCAGTATTGTGTTTTGAAATAATTCCTCGAATCATCGAGCCGCACTTGTTGGAATTTTTTAAGATTTCATTAATGCATTACTACTTTTTGTATTTATTATTATTCACTACATTTTATTTACAACATTATTATTACCTATCTCGATGAACCTACGACTCTGACATTTAATAAGACAACACAACATAAGGATAGTGATTCAGAGGATCTGGAAGATGATATAATACCTGAGGAGGTCAAAAAGTTAAAGCCGGATATGAGTTTGAATATAAAAGAGGAGGTCACCAAGAAAATCAAAGCCAAGACTCTCATAGTGGTCGAATACTCAACTTGGTTGGCCAACATTGTGCCAGTTCCGAAGAAATATGGGAAAGTTAGAGTATGTGTTGATTACCGAGATTTAAACAGAGCAAGTCCCAAAAGATGATTTCTCGTTGCCCAACATATTTATTGACAACTGTGTAATCATGAACTCCAATCCTTTGTGGATTGCTTCGCAGGATACCATCAGATCTAGATGGATGAAGAGGATGCTGAAAAGATAGCCTTCATCACACCATGGGGGATATACTGTTAAAAAATGATATCGTTTGATCTGAATAACGCTGGAGCTACCTACAAGAGAGCCATGAAAACCATTTTCCATGACATGATACACAAGGAAATAGAGATGTACGTGGATGACGTTATCATCAAATATAAAAGGAGTACGAATCGCATAGAAGACCTGAAGAAATTCTTCGATCGACTTCGAAGGTACAATCTGAAACTGAATCCTACAAAGTGTGCCTTCGGAGTCCCTGCTAGGGATTGAGTTAGACTCATCAAAAGTCAAAGTTATCCAGGACTTTCCACCTCCGAAGAATAAGAAAGGTGTGATGAGATTTTTAGGGCATCTTAATTACATCAGCAACTTCATAGCACAATCAACAGTGATATGTAAGACGATCTTCAGGATGCTGAGGAAAGATGCTACAACAAGCTGGACTGAAGAATGCCAGAAAGCCTTCGACAAAATAAAGGAATATTTATCTAAACCACCCATTCTGGTCCCACCAGAACCAGGAAGTCCTCTACTTCTTTATTTGTTTGTATTGGACGGAGCTTTTGGTTGCGTTCTGGGATAACATGATGAAACTAGAAGAAGGAGCAGGTGATATATTATATGAGCAAGAAATTCACGCCTTACGAAGCACGATACTCTTTGCTAGAACGTACTTTTTGTGCTTTGACATGGATAGCTCAGAAATTGAGGCATTATTTCTGTGCATACACCATATATCTCTTATCAAGGATGGATCCACTAAAATACATCTTTCAGAAACCCATGCCTACGGGTAAGTTAGCAAAGTGTAAAATATTGTTGAGCGAGTTCGACATTGTCTACGTAACTTAAAAAGCAGTCAAAGGGCAAGCTTTGGCAGATCATCTGGCAGAAAATATCATAGATGGAGAATACAAACCATTGAAAACGTATTTTCCCGATGAGGAGGTATTATTTGTAGGATAAAATATCACTGAGGCATATGATGGTTGTAGAATGTTCTTCGACAGATCAACTGATTTCAAAGGAGTGGATATCGGAGCTTTCATAGTATCATAAATCGGCCAACACTATCTGGTATCCACAAAACTCAGAATCCCATCACTAACAATTATGGCAGAATATGAGGCTTGCATCTTGGGGCTTAGCTTGGCCATTGACATGAACGTTCAGGAGTTGCTGGTAATCGGAGGTTCAGATCTTTGGTGCACCAAGGTCTAGGGGAATGGGCTACGAAGAACACTAAAATATTGTCATATTTGCACTGTGTACAAGAACTGATCAAGAGGTTTGCAAAGATAGAGTTCAAACATGTTCCAAGGGTTCAGAATGAGTTTGCAGATACGTTAGCCACTTTGTCCTCTATGATACAACACCTAGACAAGAACTTCATTGATCCTATCCCAATAGGAATCCATAAGAAGTTGGCTTATTGCACTCATGTTGAAGAAGAGACTAACGAAAATCTGTGGTTTCATGACATCAAGAAATACCTAGAAAAGGTAGAATACCCAGAGGCTTCTACCCATACTCAAAAGCGCATGCTTTGAAGTTTAGCCAACCATTTCTTTCAAAGCGGGGGCATTCTGTATAGAATAACTCCAGACCTGGGATTAATACAGTCTGTCGACGCCAAGGAGGCATTGATAAGTGGGGATTTTGACTACTTATTTGCGCCTTTGGAATTTCGTTTAGTTAAAAAAAATTTAAAGGTATCCCGAAAACTGATGAAAATATGCTTACTTGAAGTAGTATTAGAAAATGAGTCATTACGATGAAATCCAACTCAAAAAGGAGTACTTTTGAACAAGGACAAAATCAAGCACAAAAGCTCAAGTGCGGACCGCAGAATTCCATGTTCGGTTGTAGAATGTGAAGAAGATTCAACAGAGCTTCAGCATAAAGTGCGGCCGCAGAAGTAAAGGTTCAGAGAGTTTCAAATTCAAGACACACAAGAACTGCGGACCGTGCTATAATTGTGCGGGCGTAGAAATAAAATATATGGCCGCACCCAGAATTGTGTGGTCCGCAGAACTCAAGAGATTCTACCACAGTGCAAAATTATGCGGCCGCAGAACCAACTCCTATCAAGAGCTGAAGAAAAGTGCGGACCGCACACAAAATTGAGCTGCCACAGAACCTGTGAGAGGGAAATTTTGTCTGAAAATTTTAGTTGTATAAATAGACTTCTTTCACGAAATTAGGTCAAGTTTTGAATACCAGAAGTTCTGTAGCCATTTTTCTTTACCCCTTTAGAAAATTTAGCTTATATTGTTGATTTGACATTGGATTTTCATCTATTAATCTTGCAATATGAGTTTTATAATCTTTTCTTCTTTATTTTCTTCAATATCCAGTATGAGTAGCTAAATTTCTAGTTAGGGTTGTGACCCAACCCTAGTGTGGGAACCTAACGGGTGTTTGATTTATGGCTTGTTTATGGTTGGGTGTGTATTATTTAGTCCCGTTCTTGCTATAATTGTCGAATTAATGGTTGCAAACATTAGTTCAAGCCTACTTGATTTGGTCCCTACTTGAGAAAGAGAGACTTAGTCTAGGAAAACTTGGCTAACAAGAATTTGGGATGAAATCAAGAGATTGATAGTCCCAATTAAAGGGTTGAACCTAGAGATAGTAAAATCCGACTTGAGCATTTTATCAACTGTTTAGTTCAATACCCATTTGAACTTGAGAAAGCCAAATTGGGCAAAACCACTCTCTTACCGAGAGGTATTGAGTGGTATTTGAGTGTTGATTGCTATAATACACCCCAACCAGTGAAACTCGCTCTAAAGCTCACAACCCGTTAGGCAAACACCTAGGTTGAAGTCACAGCCCTAGGCCTTTTACATATTTGAAAACAACAACAAAACTACATTCTCTAATTTTACAATTTAGAATTGCAAACCTTGGCATAATTTTAGAAGTAAAGACAATCAACCATTTGTGGAAGTGCATTTAAGATACTTCACGTGCTTAGTCCAAATATATACCACTAATCCCATCTACGCTCCATGTGGATTCGATCCCGACTCCTAGTTGGGTATTATTATTGCAATCGAGTGTTTCACAACCTCGAATAGAGGTGTGACTTTGATGAAATCAATTTTTGGCACCGTTGCCGGGGAGCTAAAACGGATTTAGCTATACATTTGGTTTTGTGCGTGATTTGTCTTCCTTTACTTCCGTGTTACTAATCATTTTGGTGAAACAATTGTAGGTACAATAATGGCTCTCAACAACAATTATCCTCTCGAAAACATGCCATTTGGGGATGTGGACGTGGAAGATGACCAAGTTGAAGAGGTTCCTCTTGAACCTCAATAAAATAGACGGGGCCGGCCGCCTTAAGATAATTTTCTCGTTCCACCCCCCCCCCCACCCCCACCCCTACCCCTCCACCAAGAGCGGCTCCACACCGGATGTTGCCAAATAAAGGATACACAAGTGCCATAGTCCTGCACCGTAGTAGGGCGGGAAACTTTCAAATCACAAATGTTATGCTCACATTGCTAGAGCAACGAGGATTATTCACTGGAGCTCCGAGTCAAAATGCATACAAACACTTGAAGGGGTTTGTGGATACTTTCTGGGGGAGTAAACAAACAAACGTCTCCAAGGATGCTTTAAGGTTGAAGGCTATTTCCCTTCTCTCTATGGGGGAAAGCCTTGGATTGGTTAGAAAGGTTGCCAAACCATTCCATCCATACATAGGATGAATTACAGGAGAAATTTATTTCCATGTTCTTTCTCTCGGACATATGGCTACTCTTAGGGATGAGATTCTAGCATTCAAACAAGAACCGAATGAGCCTTTGCATACGATATGGGAGAGGTACCGAACTATGGTGAAAGAGTGCCCAAACAATGACATAACGGAGGCTATTATTCAACAAACTTTCTCTAGAGGGATCAATACTACCAATAAATGTGTGGTCAACCAACTTGTCGGTGGAAATTTCATGACAACACCATATGCGGAAGCTAGTGAGATCTTAGATGAAATGGTGAATACTTCTTCGGCATGGCAAAGTAGAGAAAATGTTCCTCAAGGTGATCCAAATATGATTCACCTACATAATGAACTGCATGATCATAGGCAAGCAATTGCCGAGTTCACCACCACAATGAATCAATTAGCCAAAGCTTAACTTCAAGTTCAAGGTACTAAGCAAGTAAATGCAAAGGAGGGTGTTATTATGATGGTAAACAATAGAAGACAAAAGGGTCACCAAGTGAAAAACCGTGAGGAACAATATGTGCAAGAAGATAGTGGGTTTGACCAATATGAATCGTGCAATGAACAAGAGGAGGAAATACAATATGTGAATAACTTCCAAGGGCAAAGAAACAACTCTCAAGGCCTGAATAAAAAAACAATGGCAATCTCAAGGTATCCAAGGGAATTGGAGTGGTGGTAACAACCAAGGTAATTGGAACAATCAAAACAAGCAAGGTAATGGGAACAATCAAAACACTCAAGGAAATTAGAATGGTCAAAACAGCCAAAGCAATTTGGGTAGAAATAGTGAAGGAAATTTGGGAGGCAACAACCAAGGGGATGGAACAATAACCAAGGGAATCAGGGGTTGGTCTTTTAAGTACTCCTATGTATCAACAATCGAGCAACCCGCCTCCTTATCCTTCCCATGGTCCTAGATCTTCCAACAATGAGATGGGGCGAATTGAGAACATGTTCAAACAAATGATGGAGAAGAATGCAGACTCCGATTCTCAACTAGTCTCTCACAACACTTCAGTCGCAATTTTGAAGTTCAATTGGGGCAAATCTCGCAAGCTTTGAACACTCGTCCTAAGGGGGCACTACCAAGCGACACCGTGGTGAACCCAAAGGGTGGGAACAACACAGACATGCCATGGTCATGACTACACAGATTGAAAAAGGTGGGGATGCAACCACCTTAAGTCAAAGAAAAATTATGGATGATAAGCACGTTATACAAGAAGAGGAGATTCCAAACAATGTGGTGCAAGCAAATGACGAAGTGAGAATTGATATTGATGACAATATGGAGGAGCCTCAAGAGGAAGTGGACCCGTCTATGGAGCACATTGTAGAAATACCGAAACCGCTAGTACCAAAGGCTAATGCACCAATGCCAAGGCCTCCTCCTACATACCCTCAAAGGATTTCCAATAAAAACGGCGAGAACAAATTCAAAAAGTTCATTGACATGATGAATAGCCTATCTATTAATGTTCCATTGGTTGACGCTTTGGACCAAATGCCCGGTTATGCAAATATTTATGAAGGATTTGGTGACAAAGAAGAGGTCGATGAATTGTGAGACTATAAAGATGACACATCAAGTGAGTGAAATTGTGCACTCAATGGCTCCTAAATTGGAAGATCCTGGCGCTTTCACAATCCCTTGTACCATTGGAAGCGCCGACTTTGCTAAAGCTTTTTGTGATCTTGGGGAAAGTATCAATTTGATGCCCTATTCGGTTTTTTATACTTTGGGAATTAGGAAACCAAGACCCACATCTATGAGATTACAAATGGCGGATAATACCATGAAGAGACCGTTGGGTATTATTGATGATGTGTTGGTTCGTGCTGATAAATTCATCCTCTCGGCGGACTTTGTGATTCTTGATTGTGAAGTGAACTATGAGGTGCCTAATATTTTAGGTAGACCTTTCCTCGCTACGGGGAAGGCTCTTGTTGATGTGGAAGCCGGTGAGCTCACTTTTCGGATGGGTGATGAAAAGGTAGTTTTCCATGTGTGCAAATCTATGAGGCAACCGAATAGCAATGAAGTTTTCGTATGTGGACTTGGTGACCGATGTGATTATTGAAAATACTAGTGTCATGATAAATGTTGACGATACATTGGAGGTCGTTTTGCTTAACCTTGATGATGACGAGAAGGATGGCTATGTGTAATATGTGAATACATTGCAAAGAATGGGGTCGTACACTTATGAACCCCGCAAATTGCCCTTGGATCTTGAAAATCGGAAGACTCCTCCAACAAATCCCTCAATCGAGGAGCCTCTCACTTTGGAGTTAAAGCCATTTCCTCCAAATCTCAGGTATGATATCATTGGCCCTTGTTCTACTTTACTAGTTATTGTTTCCTCTTATTTGACTAACATGCAGGTAGACTCCACATTGGCGGTGCTACAAAAGAGGAAGAAAGCTATCGGATGGACATTGGAGGATATTCAGGGTATAAGCCCCTCATTTTGCATGCACAAGATTATTTTGTAGGAGGATTCCAAACCCTCCATTGAACATCAAATAAGACTAAATGAAGCAAGCAAGAGGTGGTCAAAAAGGAGATCATAAGTGGTTGGATGAGGGGGTTGTTTACCTCATTTCCGATAGTTCGTGGACCTCTCTGGTGAAATATGTACCAAAGAAAGGGGGAATGATGGTGGTTACCAATGACAAGAATGAGTTGATTCCTACAAGAACGGTGGTCGGGTGGAGAGAGTGTATGTACTACCAAAAGCTCAACAAAGTCACAAGGAAGGATCATTTCCCACTTCCTTTCCTTGATCAAATGTTTGATAGGTTGGTCGTTAGTGCTTTCTATTGTTTCCTTGATGGGTATTCCGGCTATAATCAAATTCTTATTGCTCCTGAGGATCAAGAGAAGACTACATTCACATGTCCTTATGGAACTTTCGCATTCTCGCGGATGACATTTGGGTTATGCAATGCACCGATGACCTTTCAAAGGTGTATGATGGCTATCTTCACGGACATGGTGGAGGATTTCCTTGAAGTCTTCATGGATGAATTTTTAGTGGTCGTGAATTCTTTTGATGATTGTTTATCAAACTTGGACAAAGTGTTGGCAAGATGTGAAGAGACGAACTTGGTGTTGAATTGGGAAAAATGTTACTTCATGGTCGAGGAAAGCATTTTCCTTGACCACAAAATTTCAAAGAATTTTATTGAGGTCGACAAGGCTAAGATTGAGGTGATTTCTAAAATTCCACCTCCAACATCCGTAAAGGGAGTGAGAAGTTTCTTGGGTCATGCGGGGTTCTACTGGCATTTCATCAAGGATTTTTCCAAAGTGGTGCACCCCTTGTGTAAGCTATTGGAGAAAGATGCCAAATTCCATTTCAATGAGGATTGCATGAGGGAATTTGAATTTCTTCCAATTATGGGGCAACGTATCAACAAAATCTTCCATCCAGTCTACTATGATAGTAAGACCATGAACGATGCCCAAGTAAATTACACAATGACCGAAAAAGAGCTCATAGCTATTGTTTCTGCTATGGAGAAGTTCTGCCCGTACTTAATCGGTCCAAAGGTGATTGTCCACACGGATCATGCGGCACTTTTGTACCTAATGAGAAAGAAAGATTCAAAGGCGCGGTTAATGATATGGGTGCTTTTATTGCAAGAGTTCGATCTAGAAATCCAAGACCGAAAAGATAGTGAAAACCAAGTGGTGGACCACTTGTCTCTCTTAGAGGAGGAGGGAAGGCCACATGACGGCCTTGAAATCAATTACTCCTTCCCTGACGAGCAACTTCTATCCATTTCAATGACCAGGATGCCATGGTTCACCGACTTAGCAAATTATCTTGTGATTGGTATTGTACCGAGTGAGTTCTCTTCAAACCAAAGGAAGAAGCTCAAACAGGATTGCCTTGACTACTATTAGGATGAACCGTACCTCTTCCATATTTGTACCGATGGTATGATTATAAGATGTGTGCCTGAGGAGGAACAAGTGGAAATTCTTAGGGCTTACCACTCTTCACCATATGGTGGTCACCATGGTGGAGCGAGAACGGTGGTAAAAGTGTTGAGTTGTGGATTCTATTGTCCTACTCTCTACAGGAAAAAAGGAATGCAAGTGATGTAGTCAAGCATTGTGATGAATGTCAAAGGGTCGGTGGGATTTCAAAGAAAAATGGGAGGCCCTCACCACCATTTTGGAAATTGATATTTTTGATGTGTGGGGCATTGATTTCATGGGACCGTTTGTAAGCTCTTGTGGCAACACCTACATTTTGGTAGTTGTGGACTATATGTCAAAGTGGGTTGAGGTTGTTGCTCTACCCAACGACGAAGCTCGAAGTGTGGTGGTATTTTTGAAAAAGAACATCTTTACAAGATTTGGTACTCCAAGGTCCATTATGAGTGATGGGGGATCGCACTTTTGCAACAAAGCCTTCAATACCTTACTCACCAAGTATAGTGTTACTCACAAAGTCACGACCCTTTATAACTCTCAAGCAAGCGAACAAGTGGAAGTCTCCAACCGGGAGATCAAGAGTATTTTTTTCAAAGACAGTGAATGCCAACGTGACCGATTGGTCGAAAACTTGATGATTCTCTATGGACTTATAGGACGGCTTACAAAACACAAATTTGGATGTCTCCATACCGGTTGGTGTTCGGGAAAGCTTGTCACCTTCCGGTGGAACTTGAGCACAAGGCCATGTGGGCATTGAAGAAGCTAAATCTTAAGTGGGATGTCGCCGCCAACTTAAGGGAGACCCAATTGAATGAGATAGATGAATTATGATACCATGCATATACAAGTTCTTTCTTATACAAGGAGAAGATGAAGTGCCTCCATGCCAAGTACATTCAAAATAAGGAGTTCAAAGAAGGTGATCTTGTGTTATTGTTCAATTCTCGATTACGGATGTTTCCAGGAAAGTTGAAGTCTAAATGGAGTGGTCCGTTTGAGGTTGTGAGTGTAACACCCTTTGGTGAATTGTACTTGAAGAATAAAATGATGAAGTGTTTAGAGTCAATGGTCACCGGGTGAAGCATTATTTGGGAAAATTTGGTGATGGCCACGTCATGGAACTGATTCATTTCCAGTGATGATGGTAATCTGCGTCGTTCCGCGACGTTAATTCAGGCCCTTCTTGGGAGGCAACCCATGTTTCTTTTCATTTTTCTTTTTCTTCTTTTTTTTAGATAGGCCTTATTTTGTGCAAATTGGTTTTGAAGTATGTTGCAGGAATGAGTTTGCTTTGCAGGAACTGTGCTTAGGAAAAAAATGGCTAAGTATGGAAAAAGTGTGACCGCACATTTATTGTGCGGACCGCACAATTTTGAAGGCCAAAGAAGAAAGGAGTCTTCGGCCACACAATCCGCACAATTCATTATGCAGCCGCATAACTGAAGACCAAAAAATTGCAAACTCTCTGAAGTTTGCATGTCAGAGAAATGGTTGATCTGCATCCGCACAAGGAATTATGCGATCCGCACAAAAATCTACGGCCGCATTCAAAATTGTGCGGACCACAGATCATCAAGGAAGGAAAATGGTTACAGGTAAAGAGTGAGTACCGCACGCGGAATTGTGCAACCGCACTCAACTTTGAAACTTTTCCCTAAATCGGCCAACTATATACAGTGACCCCCTACCACTGTAAAAAAATTCACACACTCTGATTATCTGACACCAAATCAAGCACAGTGCACTAAAATTGATTCAAGTATCACTCTCATTTCATCATCTTAGATTCTTCCATGCATCGCTTCATTACTGGTATGTTCAATTCAATCTTTAGATTTTTCAATTTTCTTAAGTTTTGTTCATAATTAGTTTAGTTAGTTTTAGTCCTAAATGTTAAATTAATCATCATGTGAGCTTAAAATTGTCTGGGTAACTTCCTAGTTTCTAAGTGAGGGATGGGTAAACTGTACACCATGCCTAAATTGTCAATACCACGTCCAAATTGTGCAAAAATTGAAAAAACCTATGTAACTGCCATTTGTGTTTGAATTGTGCGGCCGCACAAGGAATTGTGTGGTCTGCGGATCCTTAGGCTAGGGAAAAGTTTGTTTTGTGATTGTGCGGACCACACTCAAAATTGTGCGATCCGCAGAAACTGAACTGCAGCCGGAGAAAAGTGTGTGCAGCCGCAGATCAAAACTTCAGATAATTTTATTTTTGGGTATTGAATTGTGTGGACGCATTGAACATTGTGCGGACCGCACTTGAATTGTGCGGTCGCACCTGATATTGTGCAGTCCGCACAAGCCATTCTGCGGCCGCACCCAAAATTATACGGACTGCACTTCCCCTTCTTGTACATTGTTTTGTTTGCGACTGTTTTCTTTGCAACTGTTTTATAGACTGGTTTTGAACTTTAACTTACTCATGTTGCTATGTATTTCAGACAATGGTTAGATCAAGAGGACGCGGTGATACATCTAAGGGGAGGGGTGAACCCTCCCCAAGACGAGGAAGGGGTACCCAACCACTTGTTATGAAAAAAGGTATTGCAAAGAAAACAACCACTAGGAAAGGTAGGGCCACAGAGCTCTCTGAATCAAGTTCCTACATCCCGTCTAGGGAAGAATCTAAGGGCCACTCTGTGGAGGCACAACCTGAGGCCTAATCTTAGCCACATCAACTACCGGGGAGATACCAGCTCTGTAATGAGCCTTCCACCTCAGCAAGCTCTTCTAAGGGTTCGGAAGATGGCAGCCAGGGTTCAGAACCCTCAACTAGTCACACCCTTGCCGTACCAGTCACAGTTGATGATGATGATGATATTACAGATGATGGTCGAGAGGGTGATACTAGAGTTGCCAGCCTAGAGAGGTAAAAAAAGAAGGAGATCTGGGAAGATAGATTCGTGATCCTGACAGCCTTTACCAGGTTCCGAGAATGGTAGCCCCACAGATTGCTCACACTTGAGCGTCAGTTTCTTTTGAAGGATTTGGATAGATTTAATCTGAATGTGGCTAAGCATGTTCAGGGAGAGAGAAAATGGTGGACATAGTTCACTTAGAGTGTGATGGATGCCAAGGAGCATTTAGTCCGAGAGTTTTACGCCAATGTGGCACATATCAAAAAGGGTACTAAGGTGACCAAGGTAAGGAACCTGAAGGTCAGATTTGATCAGAGCACTCTAAACACTTATTTGGGGTTCGAGGAGGTAGAGTCGGTTCAATACTTGGAAAAATTTGCAATGCGTGATGTAGCTCGCTCTTGGTTAGCTGAGATCTTAGTAGCTCCAGGACCACCACCACCGTGGATCATAGCAGGAGGGCCCATTCAGTGATCCACTCTCAACTTTGAGGCAAAATGGGGGCAAATATTTGTGTGCAGTCGCATAGACCCGATCCAGAATGAGAACATTCTTCCAGTCCCCCGGGAAATCTTAGTTGCATCTATCATGGTCGGGTACCCAATCAATGTGGGTTCCATCATGTCGGCCAACATGTCGGTGGTTGTCAGGAAGGGTGAGAGCTCCTACCCGTATCCCAACACAATCACGGAGTATCTCACAAATGCGGGGGTGGAGCCCAGGAGCTTTGATACGACGGTTCGGGATAAGAATACTTTCTCCTGGTATTCTTTGAAGGACCCAAGGAACCCGGAGAATAAGAGTAAGTTAACTACTACCGTAGGCTAGTCTGATGAGCCATCAGTGGTAGTTGCAGATTTAGCTTCTATTCTACAGCTTCCATGCCTTCCACAGTAATTGGTCCTTCCACCGAGACAGATGCTATGCCACCACCTCCATCTTCAGGGCCATCAGCATCAATATCGGTGCCTTCCTGCTCCACTTATCCACTTAGTGCGCTGCGAGTCTCTCATACATTGATGAGTCTCAACAACTAGATCCAGACAGCTATTGCAAAGCTGTCTGACCTATCATGTGTTGTTTCAGCACAGTATTCTACTCCAGCACCCTAGGTTTCTCTGTCAGTGGAGGAAACTTTGAATATGATATTGGACAATCAGAAGACTATTATGGACACTTTGGTGGCGCATGGGGAGCAATTGAGGAGCTAGGGAAGTAGGTAAAGAAGATGAGAAAATCCCAGGCTTCAAGGAAATCAGTTGACAAGTTGAGAAGAGAGGTGACCAAGATAGCAGCAGATGGTGACCTTCCATTTGACTTATTGATGGAGACAGATCCATCTATACCAGCAGACACAACGGCACCATCAGCACCAGCGGAACTAGCTGGCCAGTTTGACGAGCCAGACCTCGCTGCCCACACTACTGAGGCGGTGCTACAAATTTTCACCAACCCCGCTACTCCCCGAGAAAAGGATGATAAGATCAAGTTGGAGGATCCTGAGGGTGGTGATGCTGCTATGGACACCGAGACCACATAGGGAGTCCTCTCTACTCTTTCCCTTCCTTATTTTGATTTTGTTAAGCATTGAGGACAATTCTTGTTGTTATTCAGGGGGGTAGATTTTATTTTGATTTGATTCTACATTTGACATTGGCATGTAATAACTGATAAGATTTTCTTCTTTTTATTTTTATTCTATACATATTTGTCTTTTTCTATAGATGTATATATTCTCTTTCCCTTTCTTAGTTTGTATATTCATTTCTTTTGCTTTCAGTAGTTTACTTCATAGCTTCTTTATTTTGTTTTCTTAGTAGTCTAGCTTCTATTTACTTTAATAGATTCTTTTTGATTTGGTAGCTTCTTTTCATGTATAAGTGATCAATAAGCCTTTAGTTTTCTTAATGCCATGGTTCTTTCCAAAGGTGGTTTTTGTGTGAATCGGGTAGCTCTTCCCAACGATGGATAGCGTGACAACCTTCTTAAGGAATTGAGTCTGTTCTTGATGTCTAGGTAAAACAGTAGTAATAATGAATAAGAGATTCAAGCATGCTTCACTTAGTACCTACACACTTAACTACATGCTTATGATTAAAAACAAGTTCTTGAAAAAAAATGGCTCTAGTTAGTGAACTTGTGACTCTTGTGTTGACTTAGGCAATCATCGAGTGGTTTAGTTGAACCATTAGTGATTTTCAATATTGAATACGGTTGTTGTGGGCCATTAACTCTATCCTTATTAACAATCCATCTGTGTGAGATGTGATATGTTTTGTTGCAAGTCCAAGTACCCGTGCGAATGGTCTAGAACTTGCCCCGAATGTGTTTCTACGAAAAATTTTAAGTTTTGCTTGGCTTGAGAGGTGATTGTAGGCTCTCCTTGACGTTTTGAAATTTTTCATGGCCCACCAATGATGTTATCGCTAGTCAACCGTTTTGATCCTAAGCCTTTCTCATTTGATAACCATGTTACAAGCATTTACCCGTTTTGTAGTGATTCTCTCTTGGCACCCGAGCTTTCCTTAACACTCATGAGAAATAATCGGCGAAAATTTAAGTTTGGGGGAGAGACGAGGATTTTTAAAGTGGTATCAAGGTACAATAAGAGAAAAGAAATGAAGAAAAGGAAAGGAAAAGAAAAGGAAAGAAAGAACAACAAAAAAATGCAAAAAGAAAGTGAATAAATTGAAGAGCTGAAGGGATTCAAAGAGAAGCAAAAATGCAAATCATGGAGAATACAAAGAAGGATAAAATGAATATCATGACCAAGAAAGAGCGATGTCAAGTCTCTCTAGTTCCCCTAAGGAAAAAGAAAATGACTCAAACAGTCGGCAAAGCATGAGCCAAGAAGAGAAAATGGAGTGCTTAAGGAAAGATGAACCCGTCCTATTCTAACATTTCCTACCTTAGTCCAAAAGCCATCATTACATCACGAAAAATCCCTTCGTGATTTCAAGCCGAGTGAACTTACATTAGTGGTCATTTACATGAGGGGCAAGCATATGGTACTTAGAGCCGTACTTGTGATATTTTTTTTAGAGAGATGAGCGAACTTTTCACAAATTCTTGAATTGAGTGCTACATTCTTGAGTGAGATAAGATAACAGAGAGTAGAGGAGGAGGAATTTGGGATCCACAATGAGCGAACTTCCTTGATGAGTAAAGTCAACTCTTGATGCTCAAGTGTCACTAGAACTATTTGTGCTTAAAATTTAAAAGCATTGCCTTGTTGATAGTTCATAAGTATTGTGGGTAATTGTTGGTCCCAATTCATGTGTGTTTGATTCACCTTAGATTAGCTGGAATAGCTCTTTTCTTGTGGAGGTGGGAATTACCTTATTTTCTTGAGGACAAGAAAAAGCTTAAGTTTGAGGGAGTTGATAAGTGGGGATTTTGACTACTTATTTGCGCCTTTTGACTCTCGTTTTAGTTCGAAAATGTATAAAGGTATTCCCGAAAACTGATAAGATATGCTTACTTGCAGCAATATTGGAAAATGAGACATTACGATGAAATCCAACTCAAGAAGGAGTGCTTTTGAACAAGGACAAATCAAGCACAAAAGCTCAAGTGTGGACCGCAGAATTCTATATGCGGCCGCAGAATTCTATGTGCGGCCGCAGAATGTGAAGAAGATTCAATAGAGCTTCAGTGTAAAGTGTGGACCACACAAGAATTATGCAGCCGCAAAAGTCAAGGTACAAAGAGATTCAAATTCAAGCCCAACAAGAACTACGGACCGCACTATAATTGTGCAGTCGCAAAAATCAAATGTGCAGCCGCAACCAGAATTGTGCGGTCCGCAGAACTCAAGAGATGCGGCCACAGTACAGAATTGTGCGGCCGCAGAACCAACTCCTATCACGAGCTGAAGAAAAGTGCGGACCGCATACAGAATTGTGCGGCCGCAGAACCTCCGAAAGGGAAATTTTGTCTGAAAATTTTAGCTGTGTATAAATAGACTTCTTTCACGAAATTAGGTCAAGTTTTGAATACCAGAAGTTTTGTAGCCGTTTTTCTTTACCCCTTTAGGTAACTTTATCTTATATTGTTGATTTGACATTGGATTTTCATCTATTAATCTTTCAATATGAGTTTTATCATCTTTTCTTCTTTATTTTCTTCAATACCCAGTATGAGTAGCTAAATTTCTAGTTAGGGTTGTGACCCAAACCTAGTGTGGGAACCTAATGGGTGTTTGATTTATGGCTTGTTTATGGTTGGGTGTGTATTATTTAGCCTAGTTCTTGCTATAATTGTAGAATTAATGGTTGAAAACATTAGTTCAAGCCTATTTGACTTTGTCTTTACTTGAGAAAGAGAGACTAAGTCTAGGAAAACTTGGCTAACAAGAATTTGGGATGAAATCAAGAGATTGATAGTCCCAATTAAAGGGTTGAACCTAGAGATAGTAAAACCTGACTTGAGCATTTTATCAACTGTTTATTTCAATACCCATTTGGACTTGACAAAGCCAAATTAGGCAAAACCACTTTCTTAACGAGAGGTATTGAGTGGGTATTTGAGTGTTGATTTCTATAATACACGCCGACCAACGAAACTCGCTCTAAATCTCACAACCATTTAGGAAAACACCTAGGTAGAAGCCACATCCCTAGCCTTTTGCATATTTGAAAACAACAACAAAAACAACATTTCTAGTTTTACAATTTAGAATTGCAAACTTTAGCATAATTTTAGAAGTAAAGACAATCAACCATTGGTGGAAGTGCATTTAAGATACTCCACGTGCTTAGTCCAAATATATACCACTAATCCCATCTACGCTCCTTGTGGATTCGATCCCGATTCCTAGTTGGGTATTATTATTTCAATCGACCATTCCACAACCCCGAATAGAGGTGTTACTTGGATGAGATCATGCATCCAAATTACTCGAAGAAATACATGTTGGAACCTGCGGACCATACATGAATGGTTTCATTTTAGCCAAGAAGATATTAAGTGCAGTGTATTTCTGGATGACTATGGAAACAGACTGCATCAAGTATGTTCAGAAGTGTCACCAATGCGAGATACATGCTGACATGATACGAGTACCACACAACAAACTCAATACGAGAAGTTCGCCCTGGCCTTTCTCGGCTTGGGGTATAGATGTCATCGGCCTAATCAAAACCGCTAATTCAGACAGGCATAGGTTCATTCTGGTGGCCATAGACTACTTCACAAAATGGGTTGAAGTTGTATCTTATAAAGTTGTAACTAAGAAAGTCATAGCGGATTTTGTTCGGGACCGCATTGTCTGTCGGTTTAGAATACCAGAGTCAATAATCACTGACAACGCCGCCAATCTCAATAGTGATCTGATGAAGGCCATGTGTGAGACATTCAAGATCAAGTATAAGAACTCCACATCATACAGGCCGCAAATGAACGGAGCTATAGAAGCCGCTAACAAGAACATCAAGAAAATATTGAGGAAAATGGTAGACAATTACAAACAATGGCACGAGAAGCCGCCATTTGCTTTGCTTGGATATCGTACCACGGTTCGCACATCAACTGGGGAAACTCCATACATACTGGTTTATGGTACTAATGCGGTTATTCCTGCCGAGGTAGAAATCCCTTCTCTAAGAATCATACAAGAAGCTGAGCTCGGCGATGCAGAATGGGTACAGACTCGCTATGAACACCTGGCTCTCATTGATGGGAAAATAAAGAATACGGTATGTCACAGTAAACTCTACCATAACCGAATGGAAAGAGCTTTCAACAAAAAGGTCAGGCCAAGGCAATTCACACCAGGGCAATTGGTTCTAAAGAAAATCTTCCCACATTAGGATGAAGCCAAGGGGAAGTTCTCACCCAATTGCAAGGTCCCTACATGGTTCATTGAGTTCTAACAGGATGAGCACTTATACTTGCAGAAATGGACGGAGATATTTGGTCAAAACCTATAAATTCAGACGCATTCAAGAGAAACTATGTTTAAGATTATTTGCACTTTTCCATTTGATGTAACTGAACTACGCTTGATCTGATTCCCGTTTAAGAGGGATACATAGGAATCCCTATGGGTTCGGTCACATCTTAATAAAATCTTCATTTCCCCATGATCAGAAACTACGGCAAGATCGCGAGTTCGTCTGACTTCATCACATATAGAATAGCCAAGGAACGTGTTGTCAGGAGTATGCACTTAACCGGGGCAGAAATATTTCTACAAATGATTTGTCAAATGCATACATGTTTTTTTGAAAACTTTGTTTCTACGACAACCAGATGTTACCCAGGGTGACTCAAGAAAGACCTCAAGACAAGAGTAAAGGTGAAGCAAGGAATCGAGAGCGAGAACCAATCGTCCCCCCCCCCCCCCCCCCCCCCCCCCCCCCCCCCCNAAACTCACAAATTTTCTTTGAATGCGGGAACAATAAACACAATAAGAATATTCGCAAATACATACACATAGCAAAATCACTATCATCATAGGAAAGTTTCCAAACGCAACACATCAAGCTAAGAAATACTTTACTCTCTCACAGTTATTCTCTGCCTTTTCCCGCATGAGTCTAAGCATTGCCTCTGTAATTGGATAAGGCTAAGCACTGCTTTTTCCTGCATAAATCTAAGCATTGCCTCCGTAATTACATAAGGTTAAGCACTGCCTTTCCTTACATGAGACTAAACATTGTCTCCATCCCTTAATGAGGCTAAGCAAAGCCTCCGTAATTGCATAAGGCTAAGCATTGCCTTTTCCCGCATGAGTCTAAGCATTGCCTCTGTAATTGCATAAGGCTGAGCATTGCCTTCCCGCATGAGGCTAACCATTGCCTCAGTAATTGCATAAGGCTAAGCACTGCCTTTTCCTGCATGAGGCTAAGCATTGCCTCCGTAATTGCATAAGGCTAAGCACTGCATTTTCTTGCATGAGACTAAACATTGTCTCCATCCTTTGTATGAGTCTAAGCATTGGCTCCATAATTGCATAAGGCTAAGCACTATCTTTTATTTCATGAGACTAAGCATGGTTTTTCTTTCCATAAGACTAAGCTTTGTCTCTTTTCCTTACCTGAGACTAAACATTGTCTCCACTACACTACATAAGGCCAAGCAATATCTTATTTATCCGCATAGGGCTAAGCACTGCCCTCATCTCATACAATGTGCATCCTCACATATGAATAAGCATCATATCTTTTCATTTCATAGGCTGAATATCACAATTTTTTCCGAAGGCGTCATAGTCCGAAGGCACCATCCTCATAGTCGGGAGACAGCATTTCATGGTCTGAGGATTTCTCAAAACTGCACATCATTATTCAAAGACATCATAGTCCAAAGGAATCATCCTCATGGATCGGCGACACCATTTCATGTCCTATGAATCTCTTATCATATGCTTCATGGCCCAGGACATCATGGTCTAAGGACATCATCCCCATCGTCCAAAGACAACTTTTTTCATGGTCCAAAGAAAATTTGCATCATGTTTAAATTTTCACAATAACCCATATATATTCACATGCACCGTATTTTCAGTTTTACAGATAATTCGGGAGGTAACCATCCTAAAAACGGGAGCAATCTTCGCTTCGGTTCCCATTCACAATGTTCACATCCTTTGACGTAACTGATTATCAGCAATTGACTACCTTTTACTCTACGACCATTCAAATATCTGCCTCATACACCCGTAACGTCGAAAATTCTCATTCATGAACACATCTAAATTGTTCGTTACTTACAACAATGTCCTACCCAAAGAAATCTCTTCAGAACATACGACCATTCTTATAACAACTCCGACGGTTTTGTTCGTCGTTGGATCCAGAACTACACCCGACCTGATTCTCGTAACACCAGGGATATGTAGGAAACTTAGGAACCAGGTTTCCGCCACCCATCTTTTAAAATCACATCATTCCCCACTCAATTCGGCAAAAATTGGTCACTATTTCTTTACCCAACAACTCTTTCATCATTCCCGGGTAAAGAGGGGCAGCTGTTGATACCCAATTTTACCCTCATATTTTTTCAAATAGTATATATATTTTCGACATGTCATTTTGCATCATTATTTAATTTACAAGATTTATACAAAGTATTTTCCATAGTTTTTCGCAATTTTTAGAGCTTTAAAATTAATTTTCTTGCATTTAAATTACTTAAATATTTATTAACTATCCCTTTAAATTATTTATGACGGCATAATCATCCAAATTTATTATTTTCGTACATACATATGTTTCATAATATTTTACTTCATTTCACATAATTATGTTTGTATTTCTTAAGCTATTTACATAATTTTACAATAATAGCCTATTTTCTATGCATAATTACATTCATTGCATTGTTTGTGCTAAATAGAATTTTTATATTCTTAAAATGTCAAGATAGTATTCTAAATCATTTTACTACATAAGTTATGTTTCTATTATTTATTAATCTCTTTTATAAATTATTTGTTTTTAACCATTTCGCATTATTTAATTTATAGCCAATTCAAGGCTAATTTTAGGACCAAATTTGGCCCAAATAATTAGCCCAACCTCCCCAGCCCAAACAAGACGACCCCTTTAATGGATCCAACCGTGACCCGTCACATTTAACCCGCCCGTTTCCTATTCGATCTTGGCCGTTGATCTTAAGTGATCAGCGACCCATAATAAATCCCCACCTCTCTTTATAACCCTCACCCCAAACCCTAGAGACCTATTTTCCCCGCCCAGCCGCCTCTGTATTCTCTCTTCACTCTCACACCAAAAACCCTAGCCCCTCCATTCAAATCTCATCCCCTATTCTGATATCACATGGAAAATCTTCCATATTCCCTTTCCTTTTTTGCACACACGATGGTTCTTAACATTTCCTCAATGTTACAATACTTGGTACTCGATTATTTATGGAATATGAGTCAGCGAGTGTTCGTTTAACTCCGATTATGTACTATCCTCATGTTTTTGACCTGATACACTCGCTACCATGTTATATGGGTCTGATTTAGTGAGATTCTTGTCCATTTGTGTTCTCCCTTTTGAACTAGAGTTTGCTAGATTTTTCACCCTTGATTCTGAATTGATCTTGCATGTTTCTCTTTCCTTATGTGTGTTTGATTTAGTATGTTTCCTTCTTTTTTCATTTAAATATGCTACTATATAAACCCCTCCACAATTTCCCCTCTGGAGACCTAATTTTTTGACTGTTATTGCACTCACTATACTTTTCCCTCACTATAAAAACTTGGGTCTTTGGCCGGATGAAAGCCAAGGCCATAATATTGTTAAAATAACCTCCTCCAGTGCAAGCACTGCTCGGAGCCCTTCTAGAGGCTCTTGTGAACTCTAAAGCATCAGGGATCTGGGGTTCTTACTACTAGTATTCTAAACTCCTTACTCTTTTGCTCGTTTAATTTCGCTACTGGTTAGTGTACTTAACTCTGCAATGTTAACCATTCTCCTTCTTCCTATGTGTTCTATGTGTTGAAGTTGTTTAAATGTTGTAAGCATGGTTCAGTTTCTTTGTTATCTATGGATCCCTGATATTGTAATGCCATAATATGGTTTTATAATCCCTCGCAACTCCATGTTCTTTGTTAGTTGAATTCAGTAGGTTTCAGCATATGTGGGAGGTTTTCATTATTAGAATGCATTCCAACTTTCTTAGTTTGTTTTTAGACTAATGTGTGTTCTCTAATATATCCTGCATTTCTATGTTTGTATTCTAGACTTTGTGAAGTTCTTCTTGTCCAATATGATAGATCTCTGAGGTTGTACTGATTAGCTAAAGCATGGTTCTATTCAAGTTCTGTTGCATGTTTTGTTTAGGATGAATGGCTATGTTAGTTCTCCATGTTGTCTAAGCAATTGGGTGCGAATGGTTATGCTTGCTTGTCTCACTCCTTTTGAAAGATGCATGATCTCATGAGTTAGGATACTCCTGAGGATTATAGTAGGCCATGCTATTAGTGTTGCCATGTTGTTTGCGGTCAGCCTCATGTGGAATTGCATATCCTTCTGACAATAACTACTTCGAATAAGACTCACTTGTTTAAAATCTTCTTTCCGACCCCTTTTGGTCAATGTCTAGATTGCTGGGAAATTATTATGTGTGTGTCTGTCTTATTAACTCAATAAACTTGCCTTTGTCAACCTTCTTAATGTATTGTGTTCAGTGTGTTATACCCTTCTCTTTGTCGAGTGATTGTTCAATATGGTGTTAATTCTTCTATATCGAACCTGTTATGCCAAAAATGATCTACCCAATTGGTATGCCCCAGCCCTCTTATTTAACCAATCTTGTCCCCTTAACTTCTAAGAATTATGATCATTGCTAGTAGACTTCTTTACTGTCCATTGTTTGCTATATATGATTTCTCTCATCTCATTCCGGTAAGAGTTTGATACACTCTCACACTTGAGATGTTGGGTTCTGAGTTTACTGTCCGTGTGAAAGGTGAAGCTCGTTGAAGGCTCAGGTGTTGCTGTGTTATATATTTTGTGCTTGCTATGCGTATTGGGCTTGTAATCTTTTAATATGTAACATTCGCACTTGTATTCATTAATTTTGGGTCTGTAATAATTTGTAACCGGAAATAGATGGGGAAATTAGTAAAAGAGGGGGTCGGGTTACTCTAATTCTCACCTAAACGGGTAAAAAGCATGCCTATAGGAGCTATGTGGTTTATTCACTATTTGCTTACATGTTTTGATGTCATGAGTAGAAAGCCCGCCTATAGGAGTCACACGCATACACATCACCTAGACATATGCTCTATCCAGTATTTACCTTGCATGTTTCACTACTGTGTGTCCTTAGATGACATGTCTTAGGGCGCTATAATATTTTACTCACCTAGATGCCATGCCTATAGGACTTCAAAATATTCAATCTATCAATTGTTTCAATTACCTTTAGTGTGCTGCTTATTTAGATACAATGACTATGAGTCTTTAATATTCTAATCAACGGTTCCCCTTGTTTTTTTATGCTATCATCCGTTTAAGATGCATGCCTATAAAACCAGTAGTAATAATTCAGAACTACGACTGTTTCATTTTTTTTACGCAAATAATTAGATATTATGCGTATAGGATTTGCAACAGTCAATTCGCCTATGCTTTAATCTAGAAATTTATGCACTGCCCATATACTATTAGAATCCAGAATCTCTTAGAAATTTTGCCTATAGAATTCGCAATTTGTCTGAATGCTGCTTGTATATAATACCGGAAATAAGAATCACTTAGAGACCATGTCTATAAGACTCATAAAAATCTAATATGCTTGTACATTAACATAGTCAATGCAGCATTACCTCTTAATATTAGAACCATATAGAAATCATGCATATAGGATTTAATGACTTTAATACGTCTGAACCCTGTCTATTTCCTGAACTGCTTGCGTTTCTTCGTTGTTTATGTGTGGAGGCTAACTTGGGCCTTTAATTATCTTTATGTGAAGTCCTATTTGTTTTGAATGACGCATAGTTTTACCATTTTTGAGCAGCCTAAGTAAGTCTAGAACCACCTAAATAGAGGTCCAAAGCCTCCTGGACCATAGGCATGGGACGGGTAGTGCACGCATAGGGTACGATTTAGAATTGAATTAGAGCGCCTTTAAGTAAACAACTTTAACGTAGTAATTGGGTAGCAGGAGATGATAGTTTGTGCCTACAGAATAATATGAGTAACCCCTGCCTTAAGGGAGTTACGAAGTATTATTTATGTTGCACGAGGTGATCCTTTAGGCTAAAAAACTTAGGACCCCCCCCCCCCCCTTTTTCTTTATGTACTTGTTATCTACACTTAGTTTTTGATATAGACCAACGGAGTTATATCATTGTAGTCATTAAGATTTTTACCAATTCCCATGTGTTACAATAAAACTCTTTGATTTTTATATTATGTTTATTTGATCATCTAGGTTAATTACATAATCCACACAGTTTTAAGTTCGGTCGGGACCCACAGTTATGGACCTCGAAGAGTGCCTAACACCTTCTCTTTGAGGTAATTGAGCCCTTACCCGATCTTTGGTGATGTTGACTGATCAAATAGAGTTATTTTCATAATGGGTGCCCTAATGCACCTCAAAAATCGTTAGATGGCGACTTTTCTCTTTTAATACCTCATTTAAAAGAGTTGTCACATGTCAAAGCCCGCTTCCGCAAGAAAATGGGGAGCGATAATGAGTATCAAATAACGGAAGTCAACAAATAAAGGGCAACATGAACAATTAATTCAACAATAATAATTAACAATGAATAGATCACATGTGACAATAAAGGGGACAACAAGTTCAACTAAAGCATGGGAGCAATTTAGCAAGTAGGATGTAGAACATTTACTAAACAAGTCAACTAAGGCATTTAAGGATAGTCTAACACAATTAAGGATAATTTAACTATGAGAATTTAGAACATAATATGGCATTTCAATTAAGGAATGGAAATAGTCTAAGTAGCCTAAACCAATCAAATACTACGTACAATTCATGTACCCACACGTCATCTTGCATACACAAATTTCACTTAGCACAATTAAATCAAACAATACCAATCCTAAGGGGTAATTCTCCCACACGGAGTTAGGCAAGACACTTACCTCAATTAGACCAATTCAATACTCGGAAATAGCTTTTCCCTTAAAATCCGCCTCCACACGGCTCAAATCTAACCAAAATCAACTCAATAACACCAAACAATGCTAGGGGATTCAATTGCAATTGATAAAGTTAATATTTTTACACTTTCCCCAAAAAGTCAACAAAAATCAACCCGGGGCCCGCCTGGTCAAAACCCAGGTCTAATCGTAGATTCGTCTACCTATGACCCCACGAGTTCATATATGTGATAGATTTAAATTTTGATTCCAAATCGACTCTCAAAACTCAATTTATTATGTTTCAAAAATTGAAAAAGTTTCATAAATTTCTACTTTGATTCACATGATTTTGTTGTTAAAATCTTAGATAAGTTGATGGAATATGAATAGAAATAGATTAGGATCACTTACCCAAGGTTTGTAGGTGAAAATCCCCTCTCCAAGTTGTCTCCTACCGAGACTAGGGTTCAAAAATGAGAGAATGAACTCAAAAATCCCGTCCCTTAGCTATCTGTCCAGTTGCAGATGTCATATTTGTGATCTGGGGTTCGCAATTATCTCCCACAAATGCGAAGACCCTCCCATCTCTACTATCATCGCAATAGCAATGAATAATTCGCAGTTGTGAACAATGGACCTTCGGAATTGCAATCCAAGCATTTGCAAACCCAACAGGCTTGGCTCAACTTCGCAAATGCGAATTCAGACCTCATAATTGCGAGATCTGTGGCATGTGCAAAAACCATCAATATTATTGATTCTAATCACACTCCGCTAAGCGTCCGAAACTCATCCAAACCCTCGGGGCTCTAAACTAAACATACAAGTATAAAAACATCAAACAAACTTGCTCGCACTGTCAAAACAAAAAAAATAACATCTAAAACTACGAATTGGACTCAAAAATGCATGATTTTCAAAGAGATTTTCAAAACTTCTAAAATTCAACCAAGCGTCCGAATCTTACCAAATCAACTCCAAACGACGCCAATTTTTATAAACAAGTTCTAAATGTCATAACGGACCTATTCCAAGTGCCAAAATCAATTTTCGAGCTCAATAGCTAAAAGTCAACCTACTGTCAAACTTTTCAACTTAAAATGGCCAAATTTTGGCAAATCAACACAAATTAACCTACGGGCTTCCAAAATCAATTTTGAGTATTCGCCCAAATCCGAAGTCACGATACGAAGCTATCAGAGTCATAAAAACACAATTCCGAGGTCGTTTGTCACAAAAGTCAAAGTTTGGTCAATATTTTTCAAATTTAAACTTCTAAGTCTAGAATCAAGTGTAACGACCCGACCGGTCGTTTTGTGTATCAGGACCCCGTTCCCCTAATTGAAAATTCCTGTAGTGGCTTATTATGATTTATGACTTATGGGGACGGGTAGTTCGGGATTCGGAAGCGTTTAGAGTGGTATAGGAACACTAGGTTCCTTAAGGTTGGCCTTTAAGGCCATAGTTTGACTTCGGTCAACATTTTGAGTGAACAACTTCGGAATCGAGTTCCGACAATTCCGGTAGCTTTGTATGATAATTTTGATTTTGAACGTATGTTCAGAATGGGTTTTGGATGACCCGGGGGTGTTTCGGCGCCCAATATCGAAATTAGAGTTTCCTTAAGTTTGAAATTTGGTTGAGAACGTGTTTTTGTGTTATCGAGGTCCGAACGGAATTCCGAGACTGAGAATAGTTCTGTTATATCATTAATGACCTGCTTGTAAAATTTGGTATCATTCCGAGTAGTATAGGTCGGTTCGGTGCATTGAAAGCGAATTCTAGAACTTTAAGTTCAAAGTTTGATTCAATTTGGTTTTTGGGTCGAATTCTTAGTTTCGTTGTTATTTTTCACGTTCCAAAAATTTGAGTGAGTCCGTATCATGAATACAGACCTGCCAATGCCTTCGGACGGGGTCCCGAGGGGCTCGGGTGAGTTTCGGACCCCTCGGAGTTAAATTCAAAGAGCAGATTTTTCACTGACTGGTTTCCTTCAGTGCGATCGCAGGTGCAATGATGCGATCTCATAGAAGGAACTGGGCAGGGGTGGTGAATGCCCTGTGCATTCGCACAAAAGGAACCACGATCACGATGGGTTGGGCTCCTGACTCAGTGCGATCGCACACCCCACTCGCGTTCGCAAAGAGCCAAACCTTGGGCCAGCCCAGCTATTCCTTACCCTGTGCGTTCGCAGGGCTCTCTCCACGTTCGCATAGAAGGCCCACGAGGTCCTGGTCATTTAAAGCTCTACAATCGCACTGCCTAGGCTGCGATCGCACTGCCAGGCTACGATTGCATAGAGGAGACTACTAGGCAGTGTGTTTTTATAGCAGGATTTAATTCATTTCCGTCATCTTCTTCTTCTTCCTTGGGACGATTTTCAGCATTCAAGAGGGGCAAACAACCTAGTTATTGAAGGTAAGTAAATTCTACCCGAATATTAGTTTCATGCATGGATTACAAGCTAAATTAACTACCTAATTAGTGAAAAATTAAGGATTTCGGGTAGCAACCTAGGGCTTTTGAAATGTAGAAAATTACCCGTCAATTAGCTATGAAATCAAGTAAAAATCATTTATTAATGATCCTTAGGCTATGGGTGAGTGTTTCCTTCGAGAATTTTTGGAATTCGAGCATGTGGGCCTGAGGTTGGATTTTAGGATTTCTTCAAGAATGATGAATTTGGCTATGTAGTAGGAGAATTTCATGCTTTGAGTATAAATTGATATATTTGTATAACATTTGGCTGGTTTCGAGTCCGTGGGTGTCGAGTTTTGAGTTTCGGGCGCATTCTTGACCCGAAAAGTAGGTTCAACATGAGGTGAGTCTCCTTTCTAACCTTGTAAGAGGCAATTGTCCCCCTAGGTGCTTTAAATGACTATGTGCTAATGTTTGTGGGGGCTACGTACGCGCAAAGTGATGAGAGTCCGTACGTAGCGACTATTATTGATATGTCCGGATAGTTAGGCCTACACCATGCCTTATGTTTTCCCTTGAAATGAACTACATGCTTAATGAATTAATATTACGTGCGGCTTGTTTCCCTGAAATCATGGAATTTAAGTAATTTTAAGGAATTGTTCACGAAAAGTAATTTATAAAGAATAATTGTGTGGATTGTGTGTCCATGTGACCGCTTCGAAATTTACATTCCGCGAGCGGAATGTTATTTCCCCCACTCTCATGGGAGCGGGCCGTACGCCACGGCGAGATTGAAATATATATATTATGGTTTGGGTCGTTCGACCCTCGGCAGTGCACAAATATGATCATTATGATGGCTCAGGTCGGTTGTCCTTATCCTGTATGTGCATGTTAAATTGTTAATGAATCCTTTTTATGGATTTTAAGTGGTCGGATATATTTTTAAAGGAAAGAAAAGAATAATGAAGTAGAAATTGTACATTTACTTCCAGTATTTATTTGAATTACTGTCATTTTTAATTTTTACTGCTTTTATCATCCTTGTATGTCTGTTACTGATATTATCTCTTATTAATCATTCTGTTGGACCTTAGTGAGTTTCATGTCGACCTTTCGTCACTACTTTTTCGAGGTTAGGCGGGATACTCACTGGGTACATATTTGTTTATGTACTCATGCTACGCTTCTGTACTTAATTGTACAGGTTCTGAGGCTGGTTCATCTGGTTATCAGACCGGAGCTCGATTCTGATCGTAGTTGGATCTGACTTCACGGTGAGCTTCTTCTCCTGACGATCCTCGGAAGCACCATTGAGTTTTCTTTTGCTTATTTCCCGTCTATTTCTTTTAGACAATGGGACTGTATATTATATCTTTTGTATATTCTGTTAGTATCCCCGTAGGACTTGTGACACTAGTTCCTGGCACACACGTAGTGGTTATTTTGGTTTGCGGGTCTGTATACATATATATTGGCTCACTCCTCTTTACGACTGCTTTTGGTTAAAAATGGCTTACTACCTTTTTGAATTAATGTTTTGAACTTTAAAAATTGGCACGTGTTGGGATGATTACTCAAATATGGGAAAATCCTTAGTAATCTGAGTGTGGTCTTGCCTAAACCTGGTGTTGGGCGCCATGACGACCTGAGTTAGTATTTTGGGTCGTGACAACATGATATAAGAGCACTAGGCTCACGTAGGTCTCACAAGTCACACGCAAACCTAGTAGAGTCTTGCGGATCGGTATGGAGACGTCTGTACTTATCTTCAGGAGGCTATAGGGTGTTAGGAAAACTTCTCCTTATTTTTATTCTATCGTGCAGTCAATGGTTTACTAAATGTCATTCTTCTATTCTCTCACAGATGATGAGGACGCGTGTGTCCGATGTTCCAGAACCGGGAGGGGCCGCTACCCCTGTTGTTAGAGGTCGTGGAAGAGGCCGAGGGAGGGCGTCGGCCCGAGGTAGGGGACGAGGAAGTCCCCGAGCTATTCCAGTTATTCCACCACCGGAGTATCCTACTATAGAGGAGCAGGGTGAGGTGTCCCCAGCAGGTCCTGCTCCAGTGGACTTTATGACGGCGCCAGGATTCCAGGAGATCATGGGCCGTATGATGCAGTTTATGGACACCATGTCCCAGGCTGGTTTATTTCCAGCAGATCCTGCCATATCTCAGGCAAGAGGGGGCCCAGACTCCTACCACCCAGGCTGCAGGTCAGGCAGAAGCATTACATTATACCCCGGGCACACTGCCCATAGGTGGGATCCAGCCTGTAGTAGCAGCACCTGAGCCCAGACCAGCTACGGACGGTGATCCGCAGAAGTTATTGGATAGATGGACTCGATAGCCCGAGAGGTGGAGATGGGGACTCCCTATCAGCTGGTGGTCGAGATAGCTCGTTCGTTTGAGGGCTATCGATTGAGAGGCAGAGAGCAGGGTCAGCAGGAAAAGAGAGCCAGATTCTCCGAGGATTTCAAAGGTTCCCCAGTTAGGGGCAGAGGACAGTTCAGTAGAGGTCAGCCCAGCAGGCCTCCATATTCAGCACCCCCACCACCTCCCCTAGGTGTTCCAGCGAGGGCTCATTTCAGCGCCATGCCAGAGTGTTCCTACTGCCCTCCAGCCATTCAAAGTTCACCCAGTGGTTATTTCGGTTATCCGAGATTCCGCAGTCCCTACTTCAGTGCTATGCCAGAGAGTACACATCACTCTCCGGCCATTTAGGGTTCCTCTTCGGGGCAGCAGGCTATGATACCCGGAGGTTATAACGAGTGTGGGGATCCAGGTCATATGAAGAGGCATTGTCCCACGCTTGGGGGCAAAGCGGTGCAGCAGGATTATCAGCCTATGGGTCCAGCACCAGACGTCAGGCCACCTAGAGGTGGGGGACAGGTTGGCAGGGGTCGTCCTAAAGGTGGAGGCCAGTCAAGGGGAGGTCAGCCAGCTCCTGCTCATTCTGGCGGGGCTCAGTCTTCCGGTGCTCCAGCTAGATTATATGCCATTCCGGCCAGATCAGATGCAGTGGCCTCAGACACTGTGATCATAGTTATTTACAGTATGTGGTAGAGAGGCATCGGTGTTATTTGATCCAGGATCCACGTATTCCAATGTTTCGGTCTTATTTGCTCATTTTCTGGATGTCCTTCGTGAGTCCTTGGGTTCTCCTATATGTGTGTCCAATCCTGTGGGCGATTTTGTAATGGTAGACCGGGTTTACCGGTCCTGTATGGTTACATTCTGCGGGTTCGAGACTCGAGCGGATCTCTTATTGCTCGTCATGGTTGATTTCGAGATTAGTGTAGGCATGGATTGGATATCCCCTTATCATGTCGTGCTAGATTGCCATGCCAAGACAATTACCTTAGCCATTCTAGAGTCACCTAGGCTAGAGTGGAGAGGTTCCTCAATTAGTGCAGCCAGCCGGGTTATTCCATTCCTGAAGGCTCGACATATGGTCGAGAAGGGTTGTCTAGCCTACCTTGCTTATGTGTGGGACTCCACTGCCGAGTCTCTGACGATTGATTCAGTGCCAGTTGTTCGAGAGTTTGATGATGTATTTCCTTTGGACCTTCCGGGCATGTAACCGAATCGTGACATTGATTTCTGCATTGATTTAGCTTCAGGCACCCAGCCTATATCTATTCCTCCGTACCGTATGGCTCCAAGAGAGTTGAAGGAGTTGAAGGAGCAGCTTGAGGAGTTGTTGACAAAGGGGTTCATCAGACCGAGTGTATCATTGTGGGGTGCTCCATTTCTATTCGTGAAGAAGAAGGATGGGTCCATGCGGATGTGTATTGATTACCGCCAGTTGAACAAGGTCACCATTAAGAACAAGTATCCTATGCCGCGCATCGATGATTTGTTTGACGAGTTGCAGGGTGCTCGGGTGTTTTCTAAGATTGATTTGAGATCGGTATATCATCAGTTGAAGACTCGGGCCTCAGATGTTCCGAAGACTGCATTTCGTACGAGATATGGCCACTATGAGTTCCTGGTAATGTCCTTTGGCTTGACTAATGCCCCAGCAGCTTTCATGGACTTGATGAATAGGGTGTTCAGGCCATATATTGATTCCTTTGTTATCGTCTTAAATGATGACATCTTTATTTACTCACATAGACCTTTCAGAGCCTCATCGAGTTCTTGCACATGTGGTTGCTCAGTCTTCGTTATTGGGGGAGATTAAGGCTCGGCAGTATGATGATCCGTGTTTGGCATAGCTACAGTAGACAGTGGTTCAGGGTAGGGACAAGGAGGTTACTATTGGCGAGGATGGTGTTCTGAGACTTCAGGGCCGCTTATGTGTTCCTAATGTTGATGGCCTGAGGGAGAGGATTCTAGAGAAGGCACACAGTTCTCGGTATTATGTTCATCCTGGTGCTACGAAGATGTATCGTGATTTGAAGCAGCATTACTGGTGGAGGCGGATGAAGAAGGACATTGTGGAGTATGTGGCTAGGTTCCTTAATAGCCAACAGGTTAAGTATGAGCACCAGAGGCCACGAGGCCTACTTCAACAGATGCCCATTCCGGAGTGGAAGTAGGAACGCATCACTATAGACTTCGTGGTTGGGTTGCCTCGGACTTTGCGGAAGGTTGACGCGGTTTGGGTCATTGTGGATAGATTGACCAAATCGGCGCATTTCAGTCCAGTGGCTACTACATATACTTCTGAGAGGTTGTCCCAGATCTACATTCGGGAGATAGTCCGGTTGCACGGTGTGCCGGTGACCATTATATCGGATCGAGGTCCTCAGTTCACCTCGCACTTCTGAAGAGCATTGCATAGTGATATGGGTACCCATATAGACCTCAGCACAGCATTTCACCCTCAGACTGATGGTCAGTCGGAGTGTACAATTCAGATACTGGAGGACATGCTCAGGGAATATGTGATTGACTTCGGAGGTCAGTGGGACCAATTCTTGCCTTTGGCCGAGTTTGCTTACAATAATAGTTATCAGTCCAGCATTGAGATGGCACCATTTGAGGCTTTATATGGTGGGCGATGTCGTTCTCTTATCGGGTGGTTTGATTCTGGAGAGGCTAAGATATATGGCACCGACCTGGTGAGGGATGCTTTGGAGAAAGTGAAGTTGATCTAGGAGAGGCTCCACACAGCACAGTCCCGACAGAAGAGTTACGTAGATCAGAGGGCGCGTGATGTATCATTTATGGAGGGAGATAGGGTCCTGTTGAAAGTCTCGCCTATGAAGGGTATTATGAGGTTTGGGAAGAAGGGCAAGCTAAGCCCGAGGTTTATAGGTCCCTTCGAGGTGTTGCGGCGAGTTGGAGAGGTTGCTTATGAGATGGCCTTACCTCCCAGTTTATAAGGAGTTCATCCAGTTTTTCATGTATCCATGCACTAGAGGTACCTCGCCGACTTCTCTCACGTGATTGATTTCTTCAGCACTATTCAGTTAGATGAGAAGTTGGGCTTTACGAGGAAGATCCAGTTGCTATTGTTGACAGGCAGGATCGCCAGTTGATATCCAAGAGAGTTTCTATTATAAAGGTCTAGTGGAAGGGCCAACTAGTCGAGGAGGCGACCTGGGAGTCCGAGAAGGACATGCTGAGCAGATATCCACATTTATTCAGCACTTCAGGTATGATTCTAGACCCGTTCGAGGACGAACGTTTGTTTAAGAGGTGCAGAATGTAACGACCCGACCGGTCATTTTGTGTATCAGAACCTCGTTCCCCTAATTGAAACTTCCTGTAGCGGCTTATTATGATTTATGACTTGCGGGGACGGGTGGTTCGGGCTTCGGAAGCGTTTAGAGTGGTATAGGAACACTAGGTTCCTTAAGGTTAGCCTTTAAGGCCAAAGTTTGATTGTGGTCAACATTTTGAGTAAACGACCTCGGAATCGAGTTCCAACGATTCCGGTAGCTTCGTATGATGATTTCGGAATTGGACGTATTTTCGAAAGGGATTTTGGATGACCCGGGTGCGTTTCGGCGCCCAATATCAAAATTAGAGCTTCCTTAAGTTTGAAATTTTGTTGGGAATGTGTTTTTATGTTATCGAGGTACGAACGGAATTCCGAGACTGGAAATAGTTCCTTTATGTCATTTATGACTTGTATGAAAATTTGGTGTCATTCCGAGTAGTATAGGTTTGTTCGGCGCATTGAAAGTGAATTCTAGAACTTTAAGTTCAAAGTTTGATTCAATTTGGTTTTGGGGTCGAATTCTTAGTTTCGTTGTTGTTTTTCACGTTCTGAAAATTCGAGCGAGTTTGTATCATGAATACAGACCTGTCAGTGCCTTTGGACAGGGTCTCAAGGGGCTCGGGTGAGTTTCGGACCCCTCGGAGTTAAATTCAAAAAGCAGATTATTCACTGACTGGTTTCCTTCAGTGCGATCGCAGGTGCAATGATGCGATCGCATAGAAGGAACTGGGCAGGGGTGGTGACTGCCATGTGCGTTTGCATAAAAGGCATCGCGATGGCGATGGGTTGGGCTCCTGACCCAGTGCGATTGCACACCCCACCCGCGTTCGCACAAGAGCCCAGCCTTGGGCCAGCCCAGCTACTCCTTACCATGTGCGTTTGCAGGGCTCTCTCTATGTTTGCATAGAAGGCCCACAAGGGCCTGGTCATTTAAAGCTCTGCGATCGCACTGCCCAGGTTGCGATCACATAGAGGAGGCCACTGGGCAGTGTTTTTTTATAGCGGGATTTAATTCATTTCCCCCATCTTCTTCTTCCTTGGGACGATTTTCAACATTCAAGAGGGGAAAACGACCTAGTTATTGAAGGTAAGTAAATTCTACCCTAATATTAGTTTCATACATGGATTACAAGCTAAATTAACTACCTAATTAGTGAAAAATTAAGGATTTGGAGTAGTGACCTAGGGATTTTGAAAATGTAGAAAATTATCCGTCAATTAGCTGTGAAATCAAGTAAAAATCATGTATTAATGATCCTTAGGCTATTAGTGAGTGTTTCCTTCGAGAATTTTTGAAATCCGAGCATGCGGGCCCGGGGTTGGATTGTAGGATTTCTTCAAGAATGATGAATTTGGCTACGTAGTAGGAGAATTTCATGCTTTGAGTATAAATTGATATATTTGTATAACATTTGGCTAGTTTCGAGTCCGTGGGTGTCGATTTTGGAGTTTCGGGCGCGTTTTTGACCTGGAAAGTAGGTTCGACATGAGGTGAGTCTCATTTCTAACCTTGTAATAGAGAACCGTCCCCCTAGGTGCTTCAAAATGACTATGTGTTAATGTTTGTGGAAGCTACGTACGCGCAAAGTGAGGAGAGTCAGTCAAAACGACTATTATTGTTATGTCCGGTAGTTAGGCCTACACCATGCCTTATGTTTTCCCTTGAAATGAACTATATGCTTAGTGAATTAATGTTACGTGCGGCTTGTTTCCTTGAAATCATGGAATTTAAGTAATTTTAAGTAATTGTTCATGAAAAGTAATTTATAAAGAATAATTGTGTGGATTGTGTGTGCATGTGACTGCTTCGCAATTTACATTCCGCTATTTCCCTCACTCTCATGGGAGCGGGCCGAACGCCACGGCGAGATTGAAATATATATATTATGGTTCGGGTCGTTCGACCCTCGGCAGTGCACAGATATGGTCATTATGATGGCGCAGGCCGGTTGTCCCTATCCTGTATGCGCATGTTAAATTTTTAATAATTCCTTTAAATTTCTGTCATTTTTAATTTTTACTGCTTTTTGTCACACCTCCCTTTTCACCGGTAAGGGTAATAAGAGAGTTTTTCCACTTTAAGTGACAT
>ML306636.1:0-10217 GCA_005239505.1 Nicotiana paniculata
GTTTTGGGCCAAAAATACGTGAAGGTATTCCCGAAAACTAACTTAATGTGCATGCTTGCAGGGTTTTGTTCAAAATGAGCCAAAGAAGTCATAACAGACTCATAAAGGAGTCAAACTTGAACAAAAACCAAGTCTGCACCAATACTGTGGAACGCAGACTGCGATAGAAAAGAGCGACCGCGTAATTATCAACGCTGAGGCGGCCATTATTACGCAACCCGCGAAATAGTGATTCAAAGAGGCTATTTTGAGTACAAAAACCAACGCTGACCGCGTCAGAAAGAGGCGGCCGCGAAATCACTAGCGCGGCCGCGATAGAAATTCCGTTGAGAGCGTTTGTCGAGACTTTACAATTTGGGCTTAAATGAAGAAAGCGGTCCACGTCCAAATTACGCGGTCGCGAATGAATCTCATGTGGACGCGGTTGAAAATACGCGGCCCGCAAAACAAGGTCCAGCCCAGGTTCAGATGTGAAGAAACACGGACCGCGCTCAGTATTACGCGGCTGCGAAAGTCCAAGCACGGACGCGGTCAGAATTACCTATCCGCGAAACCTCCGCAGAGGTATTTTTGTTCGGAAATTTTAGCTTAATATAAATAGACATTTTTGACAATTTTAGGTTAAGTTTTGTTTAACAGAGCACGTGAACGACGGATTTTACCCTTTTGGGGCAATTTTGTAGTAGATTTCTCTTCAAACTTTAGATTTTAATCTTCTACTTTAATATTATGGCTCATATTTCTTCTTTATCTTTGATTTCTGCTGATATTATGAGTAGCTAGACCCCATAGCTAGGGTTGTGACCCAACCTTAGTGTGGATGTTTAATGGGTCTTGAATTTTAGGGCTTAATTGTTTATGGGTTAGTGATATTTAGCTTAATCCATGCTTGAATTGTAGAATTGGTGGTTGCAAATACTGATTCGTACCTTTATGACTTAGGCTCTTCTTGATAAAGAGGGACTAAGTCTAGGAAAATTAGGCTAACAAGGAATTGGGGTGAATTCAAGAGATTGATAGCCCCGATTAAAGGGTTCAGCCTAGAGATAGTCATACCCGACTTGAGCCAATATCATTTGTAATGCATGAACACCCATTTGGACTTGAGAAAACCAAATTGGGAAAAGTCACTCAAACGACCGAGAGGTATAGAGTGAGTACTTATGTGTGATGGTTATATTACGACCCCAATCAAAACAAGCTTTCCCTATATTCTCGATACCCGTTAGATATCCACCTAGGGAGTGCCTTTTAAACACCTGAAAACTTTCACCAAAAATATTGTACTTAGCTTATTCTTAGCATACAATAGTATAGACTCATATTTGGAAGTGCAATTAGGAACAACACACGCATCTAGATTAGTTAGATACCTAACTCCAAATCAATTAACTCCCTGTGGAAATCGATCCCGACCTTGTTGGGTAAAACTGTATCGACCATCCTCGCTACTCTATAGTGGTGTATGTTTGGAGCCGACAGCGCCGCCCTCCCTTTCTTCTCCCTCTTCATCTCTCTCAAAAATCTCACTCACTCACTTCTTCAACAGACCGAAAAAAATAGAAACAAAGATATCTGTTCTTCATTTTTTCATCTCGATTTTTGATTTTTTGAAAACCATAGATTGTGTTTGATCGAGCTGAGGTCGTTTTGAGTTGTTCGTTGGCTTCCGCTCGATAAAATCTTGCTCGAACAGTTTGTTCGAAAGCTGAAATTATCGATGTCTTGAACTGGAAACTAGTTCTATCGTTTCGCTGCTGGAAATTGCTTTCTGAGTTTCGTCGGTAGGCTATCAGACCTTTATTTGGTCTTTTCCCTACAATTTTTATGCAACCAGGTATTGAACCATGAATTCAAGTCTCTGATTTGTCAAAATATTGAGTTCTGTTGGTTTATAATAAAGCGTGAATCACTGTTTTAACATGTTTTTGATTTTCTCCATGACTTTGTTTGTTTAGCTTGAATTTGAGTTTGCTGCTGCAGTCATGTTTAATAGTTTCTGTCCCCAGAATGATGAATTAAATATGTGCATAGTCTACAGTAGTACAAATATTTTAGTGAATTGATTTCCTGTTGCTAGCAGGCAGATAAGCCTTACCGCTAGAGATGTAGTATCATATTCTATTATGATCAAGTTATATTGTTGCTATGTATGGTGTATTTAAGCTTCACTTCAACTGAATGGTGGATGTTATGGTGATAGATTCGAGAACTAGCTAAAATGTATTAAATGGTGGATGTTATGGCTTCATTCTTCTTTTCTTCTGCCTTTATATGGAATTTCTAAGTTGATTTCGGCATAATCAGGTACCGAATTAAAAATTCGAATCTCAGATCTGTTGAAATGATTGAGTTTCTGCTGTTTGCAATAAAATTCTGAGTTACTTTTGCATTATCTACTTGATTTTCTTCCATAAGTTTGTTTGCTAGAAAGTCTGCTTGCTTCTATAATATGAACTAGTACATATTTAGCATAGAATAGTATAAATTTATCATGCTCCATAGTTTTTATGCTGTTAGTAATACAAATGGTGAGAATTGTTTGAAGTCTCCCTATTATTGATTTCAATGTTGAGTTTGAAATTCGAGCGAAGAGTTCGTTTGTAGTGCTACTGAAATCCATTTTTTTAGTGAAGTTAGTTTGTAATGATACTGAAGATACGAATTCTAAAAGAACTCATGGAAATTGATATTTGACTTGTACTCATACAAGTCGAATGAAAAGAAAAATATAACCAACCAAAACAACAGTTTAGACAATTTAGTTGTGATTAAGAGAGTAACATCTAGGAACTGGTACAACTTATCTCATGTTTTTTCGAAACCATATTTATTTACGTTGCTCGAACTCTCCAAAAATACCGCCGCCCATATCGGGTCCTCTAAAACTGCACTATCTTTTGGAGTATAAGATACGCACGGGCTACAAAAAAATAGTCAAATTGCGGCAGTTATTTTTACAAATTGCAGCGGTCGGTAACTCCCGCAATTTGTTGTTGCAGCGGTTCACAAAATTGCTGCAAGAAGGCTCGCCGCAATCAATTTACTGAAGTTCTGCCGCGGCCGCTGCGACGACTGCCGTAATTAATTAGCAAGATTTTATTTGCGGCAGTTCAACCCCGTAAATTGATTATTAAATTATTTTAAAAAAAATTCTTTTATAAGTTCCGGCAGTCAAACCCCACACAATTCACATACTAATTTTTTTTACTGCATTTTTTACAAATATTGAACTTGAATATTATCTATTAATGAACTTGTCCCCACCATAATCTAACCAAAAAAGTATGTATATATATATATATATCAACACTTCTTAGAAATATCAACATATTTAGCATCACAAAAGTATTACTTTTCATATATAAATGATAGGGCCACAAAAATGCTCAAAGCAGATTCAGCAATGTTTCTAGCGGCATACAGTAGCGTCAAACTAAATTTTAATATAAAACATTCACCCTAGCCATTCTAACATCCGCTCCAATCACATAATTACATTGTCATAATTAATTATCTAATTCAATTATAAAGAACTCCAATCACATAATTACATTGTCATAATTAATTATCTAATTCAATTATAAAGAACTCCAATCACATAATTACATTGCCATCAGATGATCTTCTTGCGCCCATGGGTGATAGGGATCCACTAGCTGCATCTCTAGGCTGCAAACAAAATAAAACAATAAGATCTTTTGAATGTTAGTTATAACTTGAGCTATTTCTTGAATAAAAATCTGAACCAATTCCATCTTATTTTCTGTAGTCAATTTTAAAACACATGAAACTAGGAATTGAGCAGTACAAATATAACGAAGCAATTATCCCACCTCTGCTAGATGAAGATCATGTGTATCCTCACCCTCAATTTCTCTAGCTATTCTTAGAGCTTCTTTTTCCAACTCACTCATCTGAGGACCTTTCTCAAGCTTTGTCGTGTAAAGTTCCTCATTAAATGTGCTTTTTACTCCAAACAGTGTTTCATTGGCTTCAAATTGATCCCAGCCCCTAACAAACACACATATTGTAAATGTGTATGAGTTGAAGCAACCACAAAAATCGTCGGAAGATGGCTTGTCTAGCCATGCAAATTTTACAATTAGCAGAAGTATAATAACATTGGACAAAAAGAGTCTAATAGACCATGAGTTACCAATAAATTGGAGACAGAATAAATCAAGCAGACCATTCTATGCATGCATCTTTCATCGTATAGAGCACAAAGAGGCAGGCACTCTGGTAATGTAATTGAGCGAAATTTATTTTGCATTGTACAAGAAAGGGGCACTCCTCCTGAATTAACATGCAATAATCTATTATAACAAGTAGACAAGATCTTTAGACCAGGGAAAGACACCTTTTTCCTCCTTTTGGTGATCACTGATCACCCACATAAGGGCAACCGGTGCGCAAAGCATCCCGCATTCACGCAGGTCCGGGAAGGGCCGCACTGCAAGGAGTTGGATGTAGACAGGAGGGATAATAAAAAAAGAGCTACAGGAGGGGTTAACCCTTTCCACCAAGAAATACTCTGCTCCAAAGACAGTTGAAGTGACTTGAAACATGATTCAGAAACAAACTAACAATTAAACCATAAGAACTTTTCCAGTGCTAACGTCTTTAATATAAAAAAAAAGCCAAGTTTAGACAAAGAGAAAAAAATAATTACATATATATGGTACTTTACAGTAGTACTAGTGTTGTGGAAAGTTCAAAGAGAGAAATCCCATCTACAAACAGCAACTCTGCCAATGATTACCACATTGCAAAGATTCAGATTTCACACGGCAGCAGCAGCAGCAGCAAAAAAACAGCAGCAACAATTGTCCGGAATGAAGGAAGAAGAAATGCCGAGAAGGAAGAAGAAGTGTTAAGAAGCAGAAGGAGAAGGAGAAGGAGAAGGAGAAGAAAAAGAAAGTGTACCTATAGCAGCATCTACAGTCCAATGTTGCATTGACTCGTGTTCAATACGCTTTCTGGATGGTGCAGGGTGTGATCGACCTGAACTGATGAAGTCGGCTGTGATACGCCCTGAAAGGACGAAGTCGACTGTGATGCGGTCTGAAAGGACAAAGTCGGCTGTGATGCGGACTGAAAGGACGAAGTCGGCTGTGATTCGACTTGAATCAACGGAGCCAATTGTGACGTGGCCTGCACTGACGAACCGAACTGTGATGTGGCCTGAACCAACGAAGCCGGCTGTGTTGTTGCCTGAACCGACGAACCGAACTGTGATGGAACCGATGAAGCCGGCTTTGTTGTTGCTTGAACTGACAGGGCTGGTTGTGCATTCCCCTTTGCAAGTTCTGCCAACGCTTGGTCTTCGGCATATCTGTAATTAACAAAAGATAAACAAATTAAATAAATGCTGATATAAGCTAATCGAAACTTTCATTCAGATTAAGTGATACAATCGAAACAGAAATGCCTAATGATATATCAAGACTCACTTACTTGCATATATTTTAAAGATATTCATGCAAGTTATAACAGCAAAGTATGCTATTTAAGATTGCATAACAGAAAAGAAGCTACAAACATAAACAAAATTCTGTTATACATATGATATAAACATTGAACTATCATAGATGAAACAAAACCTCACTGAGTAAACAAGAATAAAGTCTCAGTCACTGATATTGGTAAAATGCTTTATGCATGTTCTGTGTGAATTGCAAGTCACATTATTCGGTCAACTAAAGTTAGCATATTTTAGTTCGTTTATGTAGTAGACCTCTGGTTATATGAATTGGCTCAAAAGAACTTTCATCTTATCATAACCTCTGAATTGTAAACATATCAATATAGTTGAAGTACTGCAGAATGTAACAGTATAAAATTCACTGAGTTTTTTCCATGATAAATCATCACAAACCTGTGGTGAATAATTAAAAGCTCTGAGCAGTACTTTTAACCAGGAGATTGACGGGAAAGTCAATGTTTTAATTTGTCTGACTTTTCTCTATAATTAAAAGTCATAACTGATCTGTAGATTAAATGTAAAAGCAGAAACATATTTTTCAAATCCCATTTCCTGTCTTTCCCCCTTAAGATGGAAAAAAAATAAAGTTTTTCTAGAAAGGGAAAATGGCATTTCATTGCTGTGAAAACAACACTAAGTGCCAGGATATTTACAACATCAACAATAAAGAAGGTTAAAAGAAAGGAGATCAGAGAGCAAAAACTAGAAGCACAAGTCTAAAATACAATTATGCTAAAGGTTCAATTGGCATTATGCTGTCCACAGGACATTATGCTAAAGGTTCAATTGGCATCTAAAATACAATGCTCTTTTCTGTTATGGACCTATTGATTGTTTGCTATCAGAATATGATGCACCCCTTAAGAACTTATAAACCACAACAGAATAACTGTTTTATCCCCAACAGCATTATAGTTTATCAAACACCATTATCATGTTAGAGATAGTCGAACTGCTGAATCAATTCTTATTGAGGAAAGATTATAACATATCCTCTGCTTTTGACTCTTTACCTATGCTCGACTAGATAATTAACTTTAAACTGCTCACTCTCCTGCAGCCTAAATGGAACAATGCGCTTCTGGAGATATTCAGAATTGATTATATTGGAACTTCTCCCTACATCAGTTGTCTACCGTCTCTCCATCATCACAGATTAGGGCCGAGAGACAGGTTTTTGNGCCGCCGCTTGGAGACGAAAATGGAGACTAGAGAGAGAGAGGGAGAGAGACGGCTATGGAGAATAGAGAGAGAGTGAGAGAGACGGCAAAATTGGTCTGAAGCGTTAATTTTGGATAATAAGGTCTAAAATATTGTGGGAGAAAATAACGAGGGAAAACAAAATTTAGGCGCTCTTTTGCTTTTAATGTACCCCGCCTAATTTATAATTAATTGCGTCAGTTATAAAACAAGTCCCGATATAATTTGCGGCGGTTACCCGCTACCGCCGCTAATTAGCTGCTGTAATTTGACCTTTTTTTGTAGTGCGGCAGCATTATTGAAGAGCCTGAGCAACATACACTGAAGAAGAAATCTAACATTGTTGCTGCCTCGTACTTTTTAATATGCTCCTGGTGATTTCGACATGAATTCTGTGGATTTCTCGGTAAGAACTTACTCCGTTATAATCGGTTTCTGCATTTAATTTGATGTCTTCTGAGGATTCCACTTTGATAATTTGTAGAAATTTGGGGACATGGGTGGCATGGGACTTGGAGATGATGCAATGGGGGATGATCTCGATGATAGTGACGATGAAGGTAATGAATTTCATGGCATCTCTTTGGCATGGATAGACTCTGTATATTTTCATGCACTGTGACTAAATTTTAGGTTTTTTTCATTGAATCGCTGATAACTTTTTCTCAAAGTATAGATTATTTGCTCAGTTTCTTTTTTCCTTCTCTATTCTCGTTTCTTCCAATTTTTGTTCCTTGCCCCTTTTAGAATGTGGGGTGGGTGGATTTAGATTGTAAACTTATTCAAGCATGTAGCTTGAAGTTTATCAATGTTTAAAAATGTAGAAACACTTTTGTAGAAATTTTCATGTTTTGCATGAATAATCCTCGTACCAAGAATGAAAGCCAATGCTTATACACTTATAATTTTGCTTTGGATGGTAGTGCACCACTGCCTTGCTTGAAGTTATTGGATTTGTCACAAAGATATAACTTTAAGAAATCTTTTTACCACCTTTGATATGATTTTATAAGAATTTCTATACTTTACTATTTTATTATGCGAAAATAATGATGACCGTCCTCCTCTTGCTTGTAGATATGCTTTAGTTTAATGGGCAATACTTGGTTGATCTTACAATGCCATAATGATATGCGACCGCTTATTATTTTCCACTAGGCTTAGAGTCCTTAAACCAAATTTTTTGTTCACCTGATTAGGTAATGACACACCACTCCTTCAACCCCACAAAAAAAAAACAGAAGAGAGAAATTACGATATTAGAGTTACAGTCATCGATTAAGTATATTATTCAGTAACTAAAGGTGATATTTGTTTTTCCTAAAGTTATCGAAATGTGAGAACCAGAAGTGTCTGCCTTGGCCTGCAATAGACAAAAGGATTGTTCATCCTAGTTTTGAGATTCCTTCTTCATTGTGCTTATAATATGATATTTTCTCTTTTATTAGAGGAAGAAGTCACAAAACCTTCGGAAACGGCGGAGGGAGAACCTAAAGAACAAAACAACAGTAAGATAAAGGTGAAGCTGCAGAGGGAAAAGCAGAAGCAACACCTAGCTCATGAGTGCATAGTAGTGCTAATTGCAATTATCTGTTAGCCTAAATATTTGCACTATTATAAATTTGTACTTTCGGTTTCTGAAAGTAGATAGGGTTATTGAGCTTTAAATTTGTTTTAAGCTTTAATTGGTAGTATTTTGTTATTGAAAATCGACTGAAAATCTCATCTTTTTCCCCCAGAAATTCAAAAGTTCTGGCCGAATTCGGTCAAAAATTTCAAATAAATTCTCCAGTTTTTGAAATTCCCGATTATGAATTTATATTTATTTTTTAAAATAAATTAACAATTTATTACAATTTACAACTAATTATTTATTTAAATAATTTTTTTTAAATTTCCGACCGATTTCGGTCGGAATTTAAAATTTTAAAAACATATATACTTATTACCGATCGAATTCGGTCAGAAATTGAAGTTTGACAGTCAGTCAACGCTTTGAAATTTTTGATCGATTTCGGTCGGTACACGTTGGCGACCATCATTTTTTCGACCAATTAAAATCGGTCGAAAATCGGTCGATTTTTATCAATTGCCGACTGATTTTGGTCGGATTTGGTGGACGAAATTGCACTATTTTTTAGTAGTGTAACCCATTTTCTCATTGAACCCTCTTAAGCCTTTTTGTTTAAGGACTGCCACACCCACCCTCTGTTTCAATTTATGTGAACTTATTTTCTTTTTTGTCCATTCCAAAATGATGCTTTTTAAATTTGGAAACAATTAAACTTAAACTTCCAATTCTACCTGTAGTGAGAAGTTTTTATAGCCACACAAATATTCTGGCATGTTTAACACCACAAGTTTCAAAAGAATTATAGTCGCACAAATATTATGACTTGTTTAGAATCACAAGTTTAAAAAATTTCGTTTATTTCTTAAACTCTATGCCAGTCAAATATGACCGAAAAAACTCAGGTGTCATGCTGAAGCTAGTAACACAACAATTGAACGACGATAAATCAAACAACAAAAGAGAAATATATCAAAAGAGACACAAACATTTAACGCGGTTCGGTCAATTGAACTACGTCCACGGGAAGGGATGAGCAATCCACTATAATAAAAGAGAGTACAAAATATAGAGAGAACAACCCCACGAAGAAGCAAACACAAATGACACATCAACACTTGTCCCGTAAAGTTCTTCCCCTAAACATGACTCTTAAAATCTCATATGGCTACATTGTGGATGCTGTTGAATGAGAAGGAATGATACTCAATTATAGAAGTCAAAACCTTTTCCTACAAGAAAAGGACTAGCCAAACATGGAAGAATTATAATTTCCTTTTACAAAAAGGAAAACCCATGGTAAATATATTGTCATTTCCTTCAAGAAATAGGAAAAAACAAATATGGTAATAAAATCAGGATAATCTCTAACAATTCTCCCCCTCGGTCTGAATTTTCTAACAAAATAAATCTGATCCACCTTCTTCACATAGACTTCAACAGGTCACATCTCCAAATCTCCGCTGCAAAATTTGTCTCAACGTGAGTACAACTTCGGTCAAATTTCTCAGAAAAAATTATGATTATCGTCAAATAGGTTGTGGATAGAACTAAACCCGCCAAGATGTACCTGTTTTGAACCTCGCTCTGATACCACTTGTTAGAACCGAAAAAACTCAGGTGTCATGCGAAATCTAGTAGTGCAACAATTGAACGACGATGAATCAAATAACAAAAGATAAATATACAAAAGAGACACAAATATTTAACATAGTTCAGCCAAATTGACCTACGTCCACGAGCAGAAATGAGCAATCCACTATAATAAAAGAGAGTATAAAATATCGACAGAACAACCTCACGAGGAGGCAGACACAAGTGACACACCAACACTTGTCCTGTAAAGTTCCCTCCCTAAACATGACTCTCAAAACCTCATATGGCTACATTGTGGATGATGTTGAATGAGAAGTAAGGATCCTCAATTTATAGAAGTTCAAACCTTTTCCGACAAGAAAA
>ML306637.1:0-35215 GCA_005239505.1 Nicotiana paniculata
ATCTTCACTTCTAAAGGTTCCAAAAGAGAGGAATATTCAAAGTGTGTATTGTAGCTCTAAAACAAGACAAGAATGACGCACAAAACCTCAATAAATCTATTTATAATAGGCTAAAGCTCGGGGTCCAAAACGGACAAAATTTTCCTTCCAGGTCTATAATGTGACCGCATTCCTATCGCATAATAGGATTGCGGTTCGCATTCTTCACGAAACCATCGCATATGAAAACCCTAGGTTCTAGCTGCATCGCTGCATAGCTGATGTGTGATCTTTATTTTTTATATGCGATCGCCGAGTTGAATCGCATTTCTGAGCTTGGCTTCTGGCGTTGGAGGTTTGCGGTCCATTCTGCATGTCGCAAGCTAGTTATGCAATCGCATAATTGACCGCATTTTTGCTCTAAAATTTTTCCAATCATTCTGTTGAACTATGCGATCCATTTATGCATTATGCGGTCCGCATAGCCGATATGTGGTCTCCTCTTGTTAATTATGCGATCGCATTTTGCTCTTTTCCTCACTTTCTCATCTTTTTGATCTCTTTTCCATGTTCTTGAGTGTTTAAGCCTCATGCACAGCAAACCATCAAAATTCTAGAAGTATAAAAGGTAAATTCTCTTAAAAACAAGCTACAACCTAAGCAATTTGATATTAAATGTGCCGAAATTCTCCGGCAGATCAACACCCCCAACGTAAACTCTTGCTTGTCCTCAAGCAACTAAAATGACTCTATCCTAACTTATACTGCAACTACAAGACCGAAAAAATTAATAACCAAGGATGGTGTTAATTTCTAGTACCACACGTATGCATTTTCATTTATTTACCATTCATGAACAGTCACTTGTAACGACCCGGCCGGTCGTTCTCTGATATTTACCCCATTTACCCTATTTATGTATTGTTCATGTATCGCTATCTTGTTTTTGATCTGTTGGGTCAGTTGGTTTGGGTCCGGAGTAAGTATGGTGAGAGTTTAGGCATTTAGTCTTTTTAAGTAGCCTAATAGTTGAGAAATTCAACTGAGAGTTGACTTATTTATAAACAACCTCGGAATGTGGATTTTATGGCTCGAATAGTTTCGTTAGATGATTTGGGGCTTGGGAGTGTGTTCGGAATATTTTTGTGATGCCCGGAGTAGAATTAGGCTTGAATTGGCGAAAGTTAGTTTTTGGCGATTTCTGGTCGGCAGTGAAAAATAGACTATCGAGGTCGGAATGGAATTCTGGAAGTTGGAACATTTTCCTAATGTCATTTTGGATATGTCTGCAACATTTCAGGTTAATCGGAGGTGTTTTGGTTAGTTCCGGCGTAGTTGGTGAATTTTAGGAGTTCCAAAGTTCTTAGGCTTGAATTTGATGTTCTCATGTTGTTTTGGTGTTTCGAAGGCTCAACTAAGTTTAATGATGTTATGGGATATGTTGGTATGTTTGGTTGAAGCCCCGAGGGCCTCGGGTGTGTTTCGGATGGTTAACGGACCAACTTTTTGCTTGAATTCTGGGCAGATTGTTGCTGGTGTGAGGTTCTGGTTTCCTTCTACGCGATCGCGTGAGGATGTTTGCTATCGCGTATGGTTAATTGGTGAGGCAGGATTTTTTGTTAATCACGATTGCGTGAAATGGTTTGCGATCGCGTGAGTATGAGTGTTAGGCCAGTGCGATCGCATGGTCTTGTTTGCGTTCGCGTAGAGTTAAAATGGCGTGCAGGTGAGTTGAGCTTTGTTCTTCGCGATTGCGTGGAAGGGTTTGGGATTGCGTGGGTTTATGTCTTGATTAATCGCGATCGCGTAAGGTAAATTGGTGGGGAAGCAAGTTTGTTCTTCGTGATCGCATGCCAAAGTTTGCGATCGCAGTGAAGGAATTATTTTTGCTGGGCAGAATGTTTAAAAGGCCGGAAGTGCGAATTTGGTTGTTATTTTCTCCATTGTTGCATGCGGACTTGAGAGCTTTTGAAAGAGAATTGACGGGGAATCAAGGGAAATCATCTGGAGGTAAGAATTTCAACTTCTTAACACGCTTCTATGTCAATTCTTAAGTGATTAAACCACAAAATTTATGGAAAATTAGCCAAAGTTGTGGAAGAAGGGTGCATGGAAAATTTATTTTTCTTTTGAGGATTTGAGTGGGCAATTGTGGTCCGATTTTAGTGTTCTTAGTATGCATAGTATCGTGGGAGGATGACAATTCTAAGGATGTAAAAAAATTATTGAATTCCGAGATGTGGGCCCGGGGCTCGGGTTTGGTCGAATTTCGAGATGTTTTATTTAATTGATAATTTTTGATTGGGTTGTGTTCCTTGAGTATATATTAATGATGTTGAACAGGTTTTGGCTAGATTCGGAGCAATCAGGAGACGATTTGAGGGGAAAAGGCATAGCGGTCTAGTGTCGCGGCCCGGTAGAGGTAAGTAATGGTCTTAAATCTTGTCCAGAGGGTATGAACCCCGGACTACATATTTTCTCAGTGAATTTGGAATGGCGCACATGTCGGATGAAAAATATGTGGCGCGTACTGATTTTTGGATTGGACTAGGTCCTCTCCGCGGCAACTAATGAGTTGCATATTTACTAAAAATCTTATGTTAAATTATGTTCTACAGATTTGTGAAATATTTGGGCTATAAGCCATGTTTGGGACCTCGTGCCAATCTGTTTAGACCACTTTGAGGGCGTTTTTACTGTTGTTTTCCTCACTACTTTTGATAATTTTACTCAGCATCATTGTGCATATTGTTTTATTTGAAACTCAGCCTGATTTATACTACATGAGCATTAAAATGATGTTTTCGGGTCGAGTACCCCGTTTTATTACTTCGGCCGAGGGGCTTCTCGAGTGGTTCCACCGAGTGTGGCCGAGGGCCAAGAGTGATGGTGAGGTATTGAGTGATATTAGCTCTTGGGCTGAAGGAGCCCCTCTGGAGTGTATACACACCCCTAGTGAGCGCACCGAGTGCGAGTGATTGAGTGATTGGGAGGCATGAGTGGTTGTGAGGTGCTGAGTGATTGTGAGGTGCTGAGGGATTGTGAGGCATGCCCGGGGGATGATTATGCAACATGTTTTTGCCCGAGGGGATACTTATTATTTTACTACATTCATTTCATACCAAATCCTTGTTTTAATGTTGTTAAAAATGTGCATTGTTTTAAGGACTTTTTGAAGTTGATTTCTAACGCATGACGATTTCGTATATCTATGTATACTACTGGAAAGTAAGGCTGTGTATATTGTGACTTGATGACATTGATTTTTATGTGATTCCTTGCTACTTAGACTTGATTTATTTCCATTACTACTTAGTTGGCATACTCACATTACTCCCTGCACCTCTGTGTGCAGATTCAGGAGTAGATATCGAGCATTAGCCTTTATATATATCTCAGCGGAGCCAGATGGTGGGGATATAGAGGTATTTGTCCAGCGTTAGCAGCATCTCTGCTTTCCCTTCCTGTTGTATTAGCTTTGATTCGGAGTTTTGTATCATAATACTTTATTTTGGCTTATTACACTAGATGCTCATGACATGTTGGCTCCAGGTTTTGGGGATGGCAGTACTTTATATCAAATTTGCCTATTATATTAAGAACTTGATGTGTATTGTTATGAATTGGTTGAACCTTAAATGGGATTTTCAAAAGGAAATGTGAACACGCGGTAGTCGGCTAGCCTAGATCCATGATAAGCGCCATCACGACCGGTTAGGATTTGGGGTTGTGACAGTTTGGTATCAGAGCCTTAGGTTACATAGGACTCGACGGTCATGAGCAGGTTTAGTAGAGTCTTGCGGATCGGCACGGAGACGTCTGTACTTATCTTCGAGAGGCTGCCGAATTTTTAGGAAACATTCTATCTTTCTCGAACTCTTTCGTGCTGATCTATTGATTCTTGAAATCTAAACTTACGTTGTTTCATTCTCTCATAGATGGTGAGGACAGGCTATACCGATCAGAGGGACCAGTCACCGGCTAGACCAGCGAGAGGTCGAGGCCGCGGTCGAGGTCGTGGTAGAGGTAGGGGCCAGCCCGCGCAGCAGCGGGGGAAGTACCTCAGGATCCCCCTATTGATCATGATCAGGTTCCCGCCGATGATGTCCCATCGGGACAGGCTCAGGCACCAGCAGTGCCTATGGTTATTCTGAGTCTTCAGGAGGCCCTGTATAAGATATTGTTAGTATGCACCGGTTTGGCTCAGGCAGTTTCCATGTTTTCTTCTGCCACCACAGCTCAGGCCGGGGGAGGCAATCAGAATCCAGCTGCCCGGGCACCTGAGCAGGCCGCACAGGGTATTTAGGCACCGGGAGCAGCCCCAGCTCAGCCAACTGCTCCGGTTTAGGATTATGTGGTCCCTGCTATGCCTGAGGACGAGCAGCACAGGTAGGAGAGGTCCTGCAGACTCCAGCCTCCGACTTTCAGCGGTACAGAGGGGTAGGATGCCCAGGGATTTCATGATAGGTGACAGAGGATACTGCGCACCGCGGGCATTTTGGAGACCAGTGGGGTCTCATTTGTTACATTTCAGTTTGCGGGTGCTGCCTTTACCTGGTGGGAGTCTTTCCGGAGGCGTAGACCGGTTGGTTCAGCACCTCTTACCTGGCAGCAATTCTCCACGATCTTTTTAGAGAAGTATGTTCCTCAGTCCCACAGAGAGGAGCAGCGTAGGAAGTTTGAGCAGCTGCCCCAAGGAGAGTTATAAGTCATCCAGTACGAGATGAGATTTTCCGAGTTGGCTAGGCATGTTTCTGAGATTATCCCTACTGATATGGAGAGGGTGAGGAGGTTCGTATATGGTATTTCTTATCAGCCACAATTGTTTATGACTCGAGAGAGAGTATCGGGTGCTTTATTCGAGCAGGTTGTTGACATAGCTCGAGATATTGAGCCTGTTCGCTGCCAGGAGCGGGAGGAGAGGGTGGCCAAGAGGCCTCGTGGTTCGAGCAGTTCCAGTGGTGCTCCCTTCAGGGGACAGTTTCAGTAGGGTAGGGGCCGTCGATTCAGGCCACCTCAATCAGGCCGACCAGGTTATAGTGGTGCATCTTCGGGGCAGGGTTCCCGTGGTTCTCAGTCAGGCCGTACTTCATTTGGTGGCCTCCCAGCTCAGAGTGCAGCTCGAGCACCTCCAGTTCAGGGTTCATCTATTCAGGAGTCTTCCAGTGGCCGTGCAGGTGCTAGGGATTTCTATCAGTCCTCGCCTCCAGTTCCAGGTAGTTGTTTTGAATGCGGAGAGTTCAGGCACAGGTGGAGGTAGTGTCCCTGCCGTTCCGGTGCATCTTCTCAGCAGAGGGGCCATCCCTCGACTTCAGCTCCAGCCACTTCACCACCTGCCCAGGCAGTCAGGGGTGGTGGTCAGTCAGCCAGAGGCTGCCCTAGAGGGGGAGGTCGAGCAGGGGGAGGTCAGGCTCGTATGTATGCATTTCCAGCCAAGCCGGCTGCTATGGCCTCAGATGCCGTGATTGCAGGTATTGTTTCATTCTGTTGCCATGATGCCTTGGCTTTATATGACCCCGGTTCTACATATTCCTATGTTTATTCATATTTTGCCGGTTTTCTGGATATGCCCCGTGAGTCCCTAGTCACCTCTGTTCGTGTGTCGACTTCGGTAGGCAATACTGTTGTTGTGAACCGTGTGTATCGATCGTGCATTATATCTATTGGGGGTTTGAATACCCGAGTGGACCTACTGTTACTCAGCATGGTCAATTTCGACGTGATATTGGGCATGGATTGGTTATCTCCGTGCCATGTTGTTCTTGTTTTTCACGCTAAGACCGTGACCTTAGCTATGCCAGGGTATCCGAGGGTTGAGTGGAGAGGTTCTTCCGAGTATATGCTTAGCAGGGTGATTTCTTACCTGAAGGCTCAGCGCCTGGTTGAGAAGGTTTATCTTATTTGGCCTTTGTGAGGGATGTCGGTGGTGAGACTTGCGCTATTGATTCAGTTCCTGTGGTCCGTGATTTTCCGGATGTGTTTCCTGTAGACCTGCCAGGCATGCCACCTAACAGGGATATTGATTTTGGTATTGACCTGGTGCCAGGCACTCAGCCTATTTCTATTCCACCATATCGTATGGCTCCAGCGGAGCTAAAGGAATTGAAGGAGCAACTTCAGGAGCTCCTGGATAAGGGGTTCATTCGAAGTAGTGTGTCACCTTAGGGTGCACCGGTGTTGTTCGTTAAGAAGAAGGATGGGTCCATGCATATGTGTATTTATTATCGACAGTTGAATAGGGTTACGGTGAAGAACCGGTATCCCTTGCCCCGTATTGATGATTTGTTTGACCAGCTTCAGGGAGCCAGAGAATTTTCCTAGATTGATTTGAGATTTGGGTACCATCAGTTGAGGATTCGGGATTCTGATATCCCGAAGACTGATTTCGGGACTATGTATAGTCATTATGAGTTCTTAGTTATGTTGTTTGGGCTGACCAATGCCCCAACTGCGTTCATGCAATTGATGAACAACATGTTTCAGCCTTATCTTGATTCCTTTTTTATTGTGTTCATTGATGACATCCTGGTTTATTCTCGTAGCCAGGATGATCATGCTCAGCATTTGAGAGTTGTGTTACAGAGATTGAGGGAGGAGAAGCTTTATGCGAAATCTCCAAGTGTGAGTTTTGGATGGGATCTGTAGCTTTCTTGGGGCACGTGGTGTCCAGTGAGGGGATTCAGGTTGATCCAAATAAGATAAAGGCGGTGCAGAGTTGGCCCAGACGGTCCTCAGCTACAGAGATTAGGAGTTTCCTTGGTTTGGCGGGATATTACCGTCGCTTTGTGGAGGGATTCTCTTTGATAGCTTCGCCTTTAACCAGATCCAGAAGGGTGCTCTATTCAGATGGTCTGATGAGTTTGAGGAGAGCTTTCAGAAGCTCAAATCAGCATTGACTACAACTCCAGTACTAGTTTTGCCTATGGTTTGGGTTCTTATACAGTTTATTGTGATGCTTCCAGAGTTGGCTTGGGAGCGGTATTGATGCAGGATGGTAGGGTTATTGCCTACGCGTTCAGACAATTGAAGGTGGACGAGAAGAATTATCCAGTGTACGATCTTGAGTTAGCTGCCATTGTTCATGCCTTGAAGATTTGGCAGCATTATTTGTATGGAGTGTAGTGTGAGATTTTCACCAATCATCGCAGATTGCAGTATCTGCTGAGGAAGAAGGACTTGAATTTGCGTCAGAGGAGATAGTTAGAGCTCCTAAAGGATCATGACCTCACTATCTTATATCATCCGGGGAAGGCCAATGTAGTGGCCGATGCCTTGAGTCGCAGAGCAGAGAGTTTGGGGAGTTTAGCTTACCTTTGAGTAGCAGAGCGGCCATTAGCTCTTGATGTTCAGGCCTTAGAAGGTTATTTGGTTAGATTGGATCTATTAGAACCCCCGCGGGTGTTAGCTTGTGTGGCCTCCAGGTCTTCTCTTTACGATCATATTAGAGCACGCCAATATGATGATCCACATTTGCTTGTTCTTCAGGACAGGGTACGTCGCGGTGATGCCAGAGATGTTGTTATTGGTGATGATGGGGTCATTAGGATGCAGGGCCGTATTTGCGTGCCCAATGTAGATGGACTTCGAGATTTCATTCTAGCAGAGGCTCATAGTTCGCGGTATTCCATCCATCCGGGTGCCGCAAAGATGTATCAAGATTTGAGGCAGCATTACTGGTGGAGGAGAATGAAGAAGGATGTTGTGGGTTTTGTGGCTTGGTGTCTCAACTGTCAGCAGGTCAAGTATGAGCACCAGAGACCGGGTGGATTGCTTCAGAGGTTTGGTATTCCGGAGTGGAAGTGGGAGCGGATCACCATGGACTTCGTAGTTGGACTCCCACGGACTTCGAGGAGGTTTGATGCTATATGGGTTATTGTGGATCGGCTAACCAAGTCCGCGCACTTCATTCCTGTTGGTACTACGCATTCATCGGAGAAGTTACCTGAGATTTATATCAGGGAGATTGCCCGTTTGCCTAGGGTTCCAGTTTCTATCATTTCCGACAGAGGCACTCAGTTCACGTCCCAGTTTTGGAGAGCTGTGCAGAGGGAGTTGGGTGTCAGGTTGAGTTGAGCACATCGTCTCATCCTTAGACCGACGAGCAGTCGGATCGCTCCATTCAGATTTTTTAGGACATGTTGCGTGCTTTTGTGATTGACTTTGTTGATTCACGGGATCAGTTTATGCCAATAGAGGAGTTTGCATATAATAACAGCTATAGGTCGAGTATTCAGATGGCTCCGTATGAGGCCTTGTATGGTAGGAGGTGTAGATCTCTGGTTGGTTGGTTTGAGCCAGGCGAGGCTAGGCTATTGCGCACAAACTTGGTTCAGGATGCTTTGAATAAGGCAGAGTTGATTCAGGAGCGGCTTCGCACAATGTAGTCTAGGCAATAAACTTTTGATCTTTATTCAATTCCCAAAAGTACACAAAAGACTACGCCCGACCCATATGGTCAAAACTCGAGTCAAGGGGTAGATCTTGACTACCCATAAGCCCACGAGTCCAAATATTTGATTAGATTCCTAAACCAAGTCCAAATCATAGCTCAAATCCCCAATTTTCATATTTTAAGTTTGTGTGGAAAAACCCCAAATTATCCTCAAAATTCCATATTTTGGGTGTAAAAAATCCATGTAGAGGCTTCAAATAATACTCAAAATTGCTTCTCCCAAGTGTATACTCAAAATTTCTTACCCCAAAGCCTTGTGTTAGAATCTCCAAGCCAAAATTGCTTCTCCCAAATGTATGGTTCAAAATATGAGATAATGGGCCAAAATATCGAAATGGCTCTCTATAACACAATTATAGGTGTTGCATTTGTGACCAGGGGATCGCAAATACGAACCTTGCAAATGCAATAAAAAAGGATCGTAACTGCAAACTAGGCCCCAGAGAAGTCATCCTCGCAAATGCGACCAGGAACCTCGCAATCGTGACAAAATGCCGCAATTGCTAATCACCCTTCGCAAAAATTGATGTCGCAATTGACACACCGGCTTCACAGTCTTACATCGCAAATGTGATCAAGAATTCCCAAACTCTACCCTCGCAAATGCTTTCCAACTTCCAAAGCCAATCCGAAACCAATCAGAAACACACCCGAGCCCCTCAAACCCTACTCCAAACATCCACAAAAGTATATAAATCTCAGAAAAACTTGCTCGTGAGTTCAAATCATCAAAATAACATCCATATCCATGAATCGAGCATCAAAAATCATGTTGCATGCCTTCAAGTTCAAGAAGTTCCATAATTCACTACCAAGCTTGCTATTCATACCCAATCAACTCAGATTGCAACTAAATTTTGGAACAAACGTTCCAAATGGAAAAAGAACCCTATTATGAGTGCTGAAACAACAATCTAAACCCGATACCCTCAAAGTCAACTCCTGATCAAACTTGTGAATATTCCAAAACTTCAAACGGACAACTTTCAGCAAATAGAGCCGAAACATCCTAGAAACTTCCAGATCCAAATCTCAATATATGACTAAGTCCAAAATCACCATACAAATCTATTAAAAGCATCAAATCACCAATTCATGGTCGTTTTTCACAAAAGTAAAACCTTGGTCAACTCTTACATGTTAAGGTTCCAACAATGGAACTAAGTATTCTAGCCTACTCCAAATCGTTCCCGAAACCAATCCAACCATTCCGCGAGTCTCAAAAAGAACAAACAAGCATAGGGGAAGCATCAAATAAGGAAACGAGGCTCAAATACATAAAATGACTAGCCTCGTCGTTACATTGTCTACCTCTTAAAGAGATGTTCGTCCTAGAACGAGTTTAGAATCATACGTGGGATATCAAAAAAATAAGGATATCAGCTCGGCATATCAAAAATGGCTATCGGCTCTTCTTCGTAGGCCAAATTTTCATCCAAATACACTAGACTCAAATACAACACGTGTGACAGGTCCTCATAATACTTTCGAAGCATGGAAATATGAAACATTGGGTGAACTCCAAAAAAGTTGGGTGGCAAAGAAAGTTTGCTGGCCACCTCACCCACTCTCTCTAACACCTAAAATGGACCAATATACTGAAGGATCAACTTTCCCTTCCTCCTAAGTAACATCATGCCTTTCATAGGAGAAACTCGGAGAAGAACCTTCTCACCCTCCATGAAATCCACATCATGAACCTTCTTATCAGCACGACTCTTTTTCTTGAACTGCCCTATACGAAACTGCTCTTGAGTTAGTTTCACCTTCTCTAAAGCATCACGAACTAAATATGTTCCCAACAATCTACCCTTACCAAGTCTCAAACCAACCAACTGGAGAACCACATCGCCTCACATATAAGGCCTCACACAGAGCCATATAGATTCTCGACTGGTAGTTATTGTTGTACGCAAACTCGCTAATGGTAAATAGTGATAACACTGACCTCTGAAATCAATAGCAAAGTCCCTCTACATATCCTCCAAAATTTGACTCGTTCGCTTGGACTGCCCATACTTCTGAGGGTGAAGCATAATAAATAACTAAACATGCATGCGCAACTCATGCCTCACATAGAGCCATCTGGATGCTCGATTGGTAGTTGTTGTAGTATGCAAACTCCGCTAATGGTAGATACTGATAACATTGACCTCTGAAATCAATATCAAAGTCCCTCTACATATCCTCCAAAATCTGAATGGTTCGCTCAGACTGCCCGTCTTTCTGAGGGTGAAGCATAGTAAACAACTCAACCTTCATGCTCAACTCATGCTAAACGACTCTCCAAAAGTGCGAAGTAACTGAGTTCCTAGATCCAAGATAATAGATACAGGCACACCATGCAAGAGGAATCTATGTGACGTAGATCCTAGCGAATTGCTGCTACATATGGGAAATCATGACTAGCATGAAATGCGCAGACTTGGTGAGTTTTTCCTAACGACCGAAACATCTTCAAATCTCTTCCATGTTCATGGCATCCCTACCACTAAGTCCATAGTAACTCCTTCCACTTCAACTCTAATATCTCAATCTTCTAAAGCAAACCACTCGGTCTCTGATGCTCATACTTGCCCTGCGGGCAATTGAAACACCGTGAAACACATCCAACAATGTCATTCTTCATCCCTCGGGCCCAATAGTGCTTCTTAAAATCATGGTACATCTTCATAGCACCTTGATAAATATGATATCGCAAACTATGAGCCTCCTTAAGAATCAACTCTCTCAAACCATCCGCATTAGGAACACAGATCCAACACCGTAGTCGCAATACACCATCATCATTGATTGTCACCTACTTAGCTCCGCCTCGCAACACTATGCCCTTAAGGACAAACAAATTGGGATTATCATACTGGCAAACCTTAATGCACTCAAACAAGGGTGATTGTGAAACAACACAAGCAAGGCTCTACTCGACTCCTAAATATACAATCTCACCAATCTTTTGACAAACACCTAAAGATCCATTGCTAAAGGTCTTTCAACAGTTGGAACAAATGCCAAACTCCCCATACTCTTCGCCTTTCTACTCAAGGCATATGTTACCACATTAGCCTTTCTTAGGTGATACGAGATAGTACTATCATAATCCTTCAATAACTCCAACTACCTCTGCCACCTTATGTTCAAATACATTTGCTTTAATAGATGCTGAAGACTCTGATGATCTATATACACCTCACAAGACACTCTATATAAGTAATGACTCTATATCTTGAGCGCGTGCACAATGGATACTAACTCCAAATCATGGACCATGTAATTATTCTTATAAGGCTTGAACTAGCATGATGCACAGGTAGTCATGCTATCGTCATGCATCAACACACACCAAAAGCCACCACACGAAGCATCACAATAGACCGTATACAACCCCGATCATAAGGGTAGTACCAAATCTGGAACTGTATTCAAAGAAATCTTGAGCTTCTAAACTATCTCCTCACACTCGTCTAACAATTTGAATGGAGCTCCATTCTGGGTCAACTTTGTCAATGGAGCTGCGATAGACGAGAAATCATCCATGAAGTAGTGATAGTAACTAGCCAAACATAGAAAACTCATGATCTCAGTAGTGGTAGAAGGTATGGTTTAATTCTACACTGCTTCAATCTTTTTCAGATTCACCTTGATCCCATCACTAAGCACCACATGGCCCAAGAATGCCACTGAGTCAAACTATAACTCACACTTGAAGAACTTAGCATACATCTTCTGCTCCGTCAATCTCTAAAGCATAATCCTCAAATGATGCTCGTACTCCTCCCTAATACGGGAATACACCAGTATATCAGAAATGATCAAAATGACAAACGAATCCAAATAAGGATGGAACACACTGGTCATCAAATGCATCAAGGCTGATGGGGCATTAGTCAAACCAAATGACATCACAAAAACTCATAATGCCCATAACGAGTCCTGAAAGTCGTCTTAGGAATGTTCGATGCCCTAATATTCAACTGGTGGTACCTCGACCAAAAATGAATCTTTGAAAACATCCGAGCACCTGAAGCTGAGAAAATAAATCATCAATGTGAAGTAGTAGTTACTTGTTCTTGATGTTAACCATGTTAAACTACCTGTAGTCAATATAATTTCTCATAGACCCATCCTTCTTCTCTACAAAAATTATCTCACACTCCAATATGAAATACTAGTGTCACGGCCCAAAATCCTAACCAATCGGGGTCATGATGGAACCTAACACTTCTTTCTAGGCGGCCCATCATACTACATGAAGTATGAAAGAACTACAATTAACGACTAATAGCAAGATAGTAATCTAGTGTAAAAGCAACTCAAAAGTACATATGATAAGTCACACGTACAACATCTTCATGTGAAGTCACACGTACATCATCTTTTAGAGTTTACTAAATACATTGCTTCGAAGAAAAATATAACAATGTCTAAGTCATGCTAACGAAATGCAGCTCTACCTCAAATCACCCGACTGGTATCTGCTAAGCACAAGAAGTGCAGAAGTGTAGTATGAGTACAACCAATCCAAATTACTACCTAAGCGTAGAGCCTAACCCTGATGAGGTAGTGACGAGTCTAAGGTAAGATACCTACAAACAAATATTTGCAACTCTAAAATCATGAAATATGAGATGACAAGAAAGTGCTTAGTATAAGGCAGGAGAATAACATGTGAGAAAGACAATAAGTACATAAGTAAAGGACATAAAACAGGAATGTAAAGGAAGGTGTTAATGAGTAAACCACAACTCCTACTTTTACAAATACTCCGACAACCTTTCGATAAAAAAATAACAAAGCAATAAAGCCAGATCCACAACCTGATATCAAAGTAAGGATCAATGAAATCAACAAACGGCACGACACACTTCATTCTTTCACTCTCATCCTCAAATTGTAACACATTAACAACCACTGAAACACCCTTCATGGATATCCTCACTTCCACTCAAGCACGAAAACACCCTTCACGCGATGATATACTATATATGAATAAAGAACGAAAACACTCTTTGTGCACAATCACTCTTCCTCGCAAGCACAACAACACACTTCGTGCATTTGATTCTTCCTTACCAATCATCACATATGCCAATCAAGGTGGGAAGGAAATTAAGTATAATAACAGTATTTGAACACAACTTGTCATATGAGAATCTTCCAACAATATAGCACCAAAAACCAATCAACAATTCAACAATCTCAACGCTCAGTATCTCAATAATCCCAACATAGGAAATAACATGAATACCATAAATTAAGGAATTAAACAATCTATCTAAATCATGGAAGACATAATATACAAGGTAGCATGGCACAAGTGAAGCTAATTCTACATGCATGCTTATCCAATGGACAACGCATATACACTCGCCCCGTTGCATATACACCAACCTTAACACATGGATCACATAGTAAATAGACTCGATTATACCCTATTTTCCCAAATCAAGGTTAACCAAAACACTTACCTTTTTCTGAAACAAGATTAGCAATCTAACAAGGCTTTAACATTGAAACAAGCCTCCAAACCACCCGAATCTAGTCAAATATTTTTCAAACAAGTTGAAACAAGATTTAAAAACTACCCTTGTATGATAAAGGTTCAATCATTAAAATAATTGAAAACGTCAAAAAGTCAACACGATCAATCTTAATATCCGAAATTAAGACCATATCCCAATGAGCAAATCATTTTCGAGCCCAAGTATGTGATTTGTTCTGAAACTCGACCTCGATTTGAGGTCTAAATCTCAATTTTACAAAATCCCTAAATCATACCCCAAAACACAAATTTCTAGTCAATGAAATCCTAGATTGAAAATTCATGAAAAGGTAATAAAAATTGAATTAAATTAAGCTAAAGTTACTACCTCTGATATTGGAAAGAAATTGCTCTGCAAAAATCGTTTCTATGGAGTCTAGGTCTCAAATGGTAGAAAATGAGATAGTCCCAACGTCCCCAACATTCATCTAGTTGCAGATATTGCAATTACGAACTCTTGTTCGCATTTGCAGATTCACAAAAGGGAACAATGTCGGAGCCTCCTAGTTTTCGCAAATGTGACAATACGTTCACATTTGTGAAGGACCCCCATCCACAAAAGAGACCCAAGCTCCACAATTGCGAAACTTCCTCAAACACCCTAGTGTCGCAAATGCGAAGATAAACCTCATCATAGATGCGAGCAAAGCTTCATAGATGTGAAGCTGCCCATCCTAATCCCAATTTGTAAATGCAATAAAGACTTCTCAAAAGAGAAGTTCTCAACCCCTTCCTCGTCATCACAAATGTCAGCCTGACATTGCAAGTGCGAGGCCAGCGTTTGCCAACAGGTCCTCGCAAATGCAAGACCTGCAGTTCAGTAAATTTTCCTCAGTTATTCAAAACCATCTGCAATGCATCCGAAATTTACGCAAGCCCCTCGGGCACCAATCCGTACATCCATACAAATGTAATAATCATACATGAACTCTCTCGTAAGCTCAAATCATCAAATTAACATAAAAATTAAAGAATCAAACACAAAACTCAAGAATTTTAAAATTTAAACTCAAATTTCTAACTTTTCAATAAAGCACCGAAATGACCTCGGGCCACTGGGACTGCAACTAAACATGTGTATAAGTCCCAAATTATCATACGACTTGTCCAAATAGATATCCGATGTCATTTATCAAAAACGTTGACCATGGTCAACTCTAGCCATTTTCAAAGTCAAAAATCAATTTTTTTTTAAAAAAAATTTTAACATTTAGACTTCCTGAAAATCTACACGGACCACGCACGCAAGTCATAAATCATCAAATAGAGCTATAAAAGGTCTTGAAACATAAAAAGTTGAGCTAATACTCAAAATGACTTATCGGGTCATTACAACTAGGATTAATGAACCCCCTAACCTTGTAGTTGTTCCTTCAATTCCCTCAAATCGACAAGAACATTGTGATATGGTGAAATAGAGATAGGCTATGTTCCTTGCTACTAAATCAATGCCGAAATCAATATCCCTATCAGTTGGCATGCCCAATGGGTCCATAAGAAATACATCCGGATACTCCCTCACTACTAGAACTAACTCAGCAATAAGAGTATCACACCTAATATCTCTAACAAAGCTAGATACGCCAAACATCCCTTCTCTACCATCCGTCGAGCCTTCAAAAATGATCACTCTAGGAGGGAAACCAAGAGAACCTTTCCACTCCAACCTTAGAAACCCCGGCATAGCCACCGTCATAGTCTTATAGTGGCAATCAAGAATAGAATGGTATGGAGATAATCAATCCATACCCAATATCATATCAAATTCTACCATATATAACAATAGAAATTCTACCATCGTCTCAAAACCAAATATAGCAACCACACATGACCGATAAACTCGATCCACTGTAATAGAATCCCCATCTTGTGTAGATACATGAATCGGAGCAACAAGAGACTCACGTGGCGTTCCAGGCAAGAAGCAAAGTATGAAAAAACATATGAATAAGTAGAGCCAGGATTAAACAATATTGAAGAATCCATGTGGCCCACAGAAACAATAATTGTAATCACTACATCAGAAGACACAACCTTAGTCTTCCCTAGGACTGCATAGAACTTCGATTGGACTCTACTAGACTGAGCTCTCCCTTTAGAATCATCACGTACTATATGACGTGCAACCCGAGTTGGCTGAGCTGGTGGTGCAGTAGCCGGCGCAGAAATCATGGTCTGACCTCCCTACTCCCCTGCACTTCTGTGATAATGGGGGCAATATTTCCTGACGTGCCCCAAGTCCCCACCTCTGTGATATGAGGAGGTGATCCTTCCTATTTGTCAAGATCATAAACCTTCCACCACCTTTTAGTTGGACCCTATATTTGGAAGGCGGTGAAGTCAACTCCATTGGACTCAACTGGTCACAAATTACGCAGAATGTTCTGAAAATGATCTAAGAACTCATGGCATCATCTGAAGGAATATTAGCGAAGTAAGGAGGATGGAACTATGTGACCTTATCTAGCCTCTTCATCTCATGATCTTTCATCACGAGGATGTACTCTGGCTCTGCGGTAATAGTATGATAAACTCCCCCAACTGGTAACACTAGGAGGGGATCTGATAACCACAAGCCTTCTATTCGGGGGGGGGGGGNGTTATGAGTACCTGGACTTTGTGCTCCTCCCCCTGCCTGGGAGTTAGCTGGTATGGAAGGAAATGCATTAACCTAATCCAAACTCTTGAACAACCCAACTATATGACCAAAGCATCCTAAACAACTGATGTAAAAAGTAATCCATGTGAAACTAGAGTTGGTCCCAACTTTCTCAGCATAGTCAGGAATCTAGTCCTCAATCGGAGCTACTAGAGCTTCCACAACAGCTGCTTAAGTAGGGTTCCTAGTTGCGCGCGTGCTCCACCCCTTCCTCTACCTCGACCCCAACCTCTCGCGGCCTTGGAGTGGGGTACTAGCGCCTGCTCAGCTCACCATAAGAATGTATCCTCACCATCTCTGAGAGAATAGAAACGAAAAGATTCAGACTTGGGGATTAAAAAATCTACACGATAGAGAATGACAAAAAGAATTTTTTTCTAACAACCATGTAACCTCTAGATGATAAGTACAAATGTCTCTGTACCGATCCGCAAGATTATACTAGACTTGCTCATGGCTCGTGAGACCTAAGAACATAGTGCTTTGTTACCAACTTGTAATGACCAAAAATCCCAAGAAAGCCGTTATGGAATCTACCAGTGCTTCCTACGCAAGGAAACAACCAAAAGATAGGAATAAACTCCAACAATAATATTAAACAGTCTCGATATTGAAATAGTATAAATAACTGGAGTCACAAAATGATACAAGTGAAAACCACCCCAAAATCTAGTGTCACCGAGTACATAAGTTCCATAGAATGAGTAAATACAATGTCTCAACCAAATACAATACTGTCCGAATGACTAAACAATAATAAAATGAAGTAATAAATAGAAATTCAAGGACTGCGAACCGAACATCAGTGTGTGACCTCGAAATCTCCACGTTGATATGGATAACAACTCACTAGCAATCATTGCTACCAGCAACCCCCGGATCCGAACATAATGTGCATAGTATAGTATGAGTACAGCTGACCCCATGTACTCAATAAGTAACAAGTCTAACCTTGATTTAAAAGAAGTGATGAGAATGGAAAAATTCCAATACTATCTTTCACCAGTTAACAACAATTATAATAGAATAAAAGCAAACAGTAAAGGCATCTAAACTCTATCATATTCATATTTATCACAATAAATGAAAAATAGGCATGATTTCAAAATATATCAGTCGATACATCAAGTTAAAGACATCAAATATCAAATAGCATGAAAAAAAACAACTCTATATCTGCATGACAAATCATCAACAAGTCAGTTTAATCATCAATTAAATAGATTAGTAGTGCATACTTTGTTCCTGGCACGAATACCCCTCGATCACCACACACACACACACAACACTGTACGGGTGCTGATGTTTGGCTAAAAATCCATGATTTTTCATGTAATTTGCTTTGCATCATACCTCGATCTTCTTAATATTTGTGTGTATATTTGTGATGCGAGCTTAATAAGATTATTTATATTTGTAGGAATTAATTCAAAGTTATTGGGAAAGTTTTCATGCAATGTTAACTAAAAACGGAAGAATCTGGAGGAAGTGTAAGTTTTGTGCTCATGTCCCAGACAACAAAGCAAGGTTCACTTCGCTAGTCCGGGACCAGATCAGAAGAAACTAGAAAAGTCTTGGACACCGAAACGATGGTCACTTCGTGGGGCCGGGATCGGAGCAGAAAATTTATCTTCTTTAATCCGAATTGGGAGAAGCCCAATTCGCCCAAACAAACCCAAGCAAGCTATAAATACATCAAGAAAAATGCTTTTAAGGGGGAGACACTACTTCAGAAGGGGGGAACATGTTGGGAACATTTCTTTTGTAGGCAAGAACATCACGTAGAACAACTTTTGGAGGAGAAAATCATTAAGTTCTTCATTCCTTCATCTTTTCTTTGTAATTTCTTTATGCAAAATACTTTTAAAATTGTTACTACGAACATGAATGGCTAAGCATTCTTGTTTATAGGGTTGTGGTTCACATTATTATTAACGTTTATTAATTACATTACTTTTAGTTTGAGTTATCATCTTTGGTTGTTTCTCTAATTCCATGCATAATTGCCTAATTTGCCAGCAGTTGAGTTCTATTTACTATTTATGCTATGCTTGGGAAAGACGTGTTTAGATTAGAGTAAAATTGGAGAGAGCTTATTTTTAAACCTTTGCTCCGGGAAGATTTCGCGGATAGGATAGGAATATACCTAACAATATTTCTTAGTTAAATATTGTATTATATTCGTTCAAGATAGACTCAATACCATAGGAATATAGAATGGATATATTATGGATAGGCGTGTAGTATTGTGGGAACATGTTATTCATCCAAACGATCTAGTCACTTAGAAACCATTAATAATCTTGATTAACAAGTGTGGTTACTGAAATTAATAAAAATTTTAAACCGACTACAACCCTGGAATCTTAATCTCCTCTGAGTAAAACACATGTTTGCATCCTTGGTAAGTTAGCGAATGACCGTCAGCTTCTACAAAAGTAGTTTAGTAGATAAACAACATTTTTTATTATCTTGGATAGTTCATTGATTTCAATTTGCTTAGTTAACAATTAATCTAAGTCTCTGTGGGTACGACATCCGACTTTCGAGTCACTTTATTACTTGATGGTCGCGTATACTTGTGTGTACTTGGGGAACCAACAAGTTTTTGGGTTCGTTGTCGGGGACTTGGTTATTGATTCTTTATTGAATTTAACATTTTATTCGTAATTGTTTCAAGCATTAACTTTTAAGTTTTAGTTTTCTTTATTTGTGATAACGCATGCTCTTCTCTTGAATGCAGAGGAGTAGAAGTGCGAAAAACCACTTTCCTCTTGATCCTAAAATATGACGAACACTTCACAGGGTAAGGAGGGAAGTCGAATATAGAACTAGAAAAGAAGGAGAGTTGGACATGGTAGTTCAACCTCAACAACTTTAGATGGCTGGTAATGAAGAGCAAGCAGTGGTCGAGGCCGCAAGGCATAATCTTGCTAATATGACTCAGGCTATAGTGAAGCCTGACATCACGGGTCACTTTGAGCTCAAAAAGTACATGGTATAGCTGATTCAGTCCACAGGGCAGTATGTGGGTCTATCTCAAGAATATCTGTAATGGCACATTCAGAATTTCTTGGAAATTACAGATACTTATAATTATCCAAATGTTTCAAAAGACTACATCAAACTTTTGTTGTTTCCCTTTTCAGTGCTGGGGGAAGCCAAAGAATGGTTGCACAAGGAGCCCACAAACTCGATCCACAATTGGGATGATCTAGCATGAAAACCCTTCAAGTTTTTTCCCACTAAGAATAAAAAGTCGCTAAGGAACCAGATTCTTGGGTTTCAACAACGAATGGCGTTGGGTCAGAGACTGCCCACATCATTGTCAGATTGATGAGGTGTTGGGTCACACTTCTGTTGATGGGTTGGATGAGACATTAAAGATGAATCTTGACTCATCATGTGGGGGTAGTTGCACGGCAACACTACATAGTGAGATGTATATCCTGATAAACAATTTCATTGCTAATGATAATAATTGTCAAGAAGATGGGGAACTACGAATAGCACTTACACAAAAGGCAACAAGTATAATTTAGCTTGATGATTTCTTAGCCATGATGGTAGATATAGCGAGATTAGCATAAAATGACAATGCACTAAGCACAACACATGCAATAAATGTCTACTTGATGCAAGTTATGTGGTGAAGGTCACACAAGTGACAAATTCCCTGTGAATCCAAGATCCATCTACTATGTGTGGCAACAAGCTAGAGGGTCGATGAATCAAAATGCTCAATATGGTAACACATACAATCAAATCTGGGGGAATAATTCTAACTTCTCTTGGGGTGGAAATCAGAATAATAGGCCTCAAGCTAATTACAATGAACTACCTAAACCCACACATCAAGCACATGAGAGTTTGACTAGCATGATAAAAAAACCTCTTGATAGACAATCAAAAATTTATGGCTAAGAATCAACAAGTTAGGGATAAGAATAAAAAATTGGGCACAAAGTTCAGAAATGTAGAGAGGCAGTTTGGGCAAATGGCTAACAATCACAATACTAGACATTCTGGAACTCTCCCACATGAGATGGAGAAAAATCCTCAAGTCAACGCAGTGACGTTGAGAAACGTGAGAGAGAGATGGTAGAAGTGCCTAAGAAGAAAAAGGAGTCGTCTAAGCTCTATCATGACCCCAAAACTAAACAGGTTGTGATGGAGCCTATCATGATACTAGGTTAGCCAATTCACTGTTAATAATAAAAATAATTTTCCATTTAATACATCAAATATCTGAAATTTTCATAATAATTCTTTTTCTTAAGCATTTCAAATGCAATAAAAATGATTAGACCCCAAAACTAAAATTGTCGTGATGGCGCCTATCGTGATACTAGGCTAGCCAATTCATTGTACATAATAAAGATAATTTTCCATTTAATACATCATATATCTGCAATTTTCATAATAATTTTGTTTCTTAAGCATTTCAAATGCAATAAAAATTATTAGAACATCTAAGCACAGTCCCAACATCTGGAGTCAACCGTCACGATCATCTAAGAAGTGATACATCCTAATACAAATCCTCTACTACAAAAAATTTTGGAATGTAAAGTACAAATGATAGAGTAGGAAGGAGAAACAATAGGTTGTGGACGCCGAGTCGCTACCTTACAATCTCCGAACAATGCTCCAAATGGGGTAGCTCATCTAGCTCTCTGCCCCCGTATCTGAATCTGCACACAAGGTGCAGGGAGTAACGTGAGTACGCCAACTCAGTAAGTAATCAAAGTATCTAAAAACACGAGTGTAGTGACTAGTATTGATAAATCATGAAAATCCGTATAATGAGTGACTATGGAAATAAGTAAATCAAGTCAGGAGTTTACATTTCCGAGTATTTCATAAAACTCTAATTTCCATTTAAAAATCTCGTATAAAAACATTTATCCAACATTTATCATCAGAGGCTCGGTGTAAAGAATAGTGAAAAATAGTGGTTTCATAAAATATAAGCCCCTCGGGCACAATATACTCACAACAAAGCCTCTCGGGCAAGACTCTCAGTCACTCGTGCCTCTACTCTCATAAATCAATGCTCATACTCAGCACTCTGACTCATCAGGTACCATATAACAACTGTTGCGGCGTACAGCCCGCTCCCATACGTATATATATATGTATATATTGTTGCGGAACGTAGGACGATCCATATATAATGTATATTGCTGCGGCGTACAGTCCGATCCATAAAATAGTCGACTGCGCTCATTGGGAGTGTACAGACTCCTGGAGGAGCTCCTTCAGCCCAAGCGTTATATTGCTGCGGCGTGCAGCTCGATCCAATATATATTATATATATTGTTGCGACGTGCAACCCAATCCATAACTATCCTATGATACTTCGCCCTCAGCCTCATTACATATATACCCATAACTGCCCTCATACTCACATACTCGGCCCTCGGCCTCACTACATATATACTCATAACTGCCCTCATATACTTGGCGCTCGGCCTAACACATATATATTGCTGCGGCGTGCAGCCCGATCCACATCCATCCTCACATCCTTGGCTCTCGGCCTGACTCGGTCACCCTCGCTAGTTACTTGGGCAATTCATCTCAACTAACGAGTCTCAGCCCAAATACGTTTCAGTGTTTTCAAAGCAGTGTGATAACAGTAAAAATAACAACAATTAGGAAACAAAGACTCATTTCACAATTTACTAACAGGATAGTTGTAGAATAGTGTAAAAGTACCCTCTGAGGGTATAAACAGGTCGGCACAAGGCCCCAAACATAGCTCACAGCCCATAACAACTATAAACTTCTATAATACAGGATGTCGTGAGGTTTCAAATCGAATACGCGGCTTGATAGTCGCTACGGGACGGACCGAGTAACATTTCCTGTCGGTGCCCGCCCCCACGCTTGTCAGCTACCATGTGTGTCACCTTATTTACGACAACAATATCAAATACCGGGGTGTCATACCCTCAGGTTTGGAGTTACAATCGTTTCTTACCTCAAAACAGCCCAAAAGCTACTTCGCGATGCTCTTGCCCCTCGACTGGATCCCAAAAGCTCCGAATCTAACAAAAATTAGATTAACGTCATGAATATACACTAAAGGAACAAAACCCAATTGAAAGATATAATATTTTAACACAATTATCGAAATTTTCCAAATCTGGCCCCCGGGATTACGTCTCGGAATTCGATAAAAATTACATCCCAAGAATACTTATCCTCCCACGAGTCCATACATGCGAAGAACATCAAAAACGGGCCATAATTGCCCACTCGAATCACCAAAAGAAATTCCATTCTACTATGCGAACGCAACCATCACCATGCGAACAAAGTGACCAAGACTGCTCACACTACGCGATCGCAATTCACAAAATTCACCTTGCCTCAACTTACTCTACGTGATCGCGGATGTACTCACGCGATCTTAATGAACAATCACTGCTGCTAAAACACCAAAAAAACCAGAAAATTCCCAAAGACCAAATATGTCCGTTTGAGCATCCGAAATACACCCGAGGCCCTCGAAACCTCAACCAAACCTACCAAAATATCGCATAACATCATTCAAACTTAGTCGAGCCTTCGAAACGCCAAAACCAACGGAAAAACACCAAAATTACATCAAATTCAAGCCCGTGAACTTTGAAATTTCTAAATTTCGCCAAAGATGCCGAAACCATCCAAGACACATCTGATTGACATGAAAACTTGCATAAATAACAAAAATGACATTACGAACCTACTCCAACTATCGGAATTCCATTCCGACCCCGATAGCCTATTTTCCCCTCCCAACCGAAAATTGCCAAAAACTAGCTTTCGCCAATTCAAGCCTAATACTACACTGGACATCAAAACTTTATTCCGAACTCACTCCTAAGTCCCAAATCACCTCACGAACCTACCCAAACCATACAATCTGAAATCCGAGGTCGTTTACCAATAAGTCAACTTCCGGTTGACTTTTCCACTATTGAACCAAGATAAAAGACTAAGTGTCTCATTTCTCCCAAAAAATTACTCCGAACCCGAGCCAACCAATCTAACACATCGTAATGAATCTTAACCACATATAATGAAGTAGAAACGGGAGAAATGGAGCAAAAGTCTCGGAACGACCGACCGAGTCGTTACATCCTTCCCCACTTAAACATAAGTTCGTCCTCGAATGTGCCAAGGGTTGTTCTCCAACACCATCGAACTTCCGCATAACCTCTCCATGCACATACCCAGGGGTGATCCCACGTCACCCTATCCCATATATGTGCAATAGCACAACACAGTTGATATTTCGAAATCCAACCCGACCCATAAACCTTAGAAACAAATTTCCACTTCTGAATTAATATAGAAGATCAAAATTCCACAACTATAAACTGAATAGGTCTGAATATGTTGGATGAAGCCAGATACGCACCCCAGATGAAATCACATAATACACTGCATGACTCAAACACTTATAGTTATAACTATTAACCACAATAACTGCTCAGAACAACTCAATATCGGTATAACCTCTTATCAAGAAATGCCTCGCTCTAACACTTTCATATACTGCCGATGATGAAAGTAACACGTAGAAACTAACAACCATTCGTCCGATCAGTCAGACATGAAGCTCCCCTTTCCCAAACAGGAAATATAGCAGATTTCTAAGCCGACTGCAAATATTTATCCTTCCAACTATGCTGTATACAATTATGACAATATTCATATTAGGTCCAATGACCTCTTCTCATCCTAAAAGAACACTCTGATTACATGACACATAGATACAATTCGGAGCCATAACTTGTGCAACTCGTGCACTCAATAGCAACATCCCAACATAATCAAGTTATTTGAAAGATTCGCGCGAGAGGACTATCCTACAATTAACAATTACCATCAAACATCATGCTAAAATCCTGGCGCACACCGTGAAAATCAAAACACACGAATCCAATACCAAAGTTCATTCCCCCACATAACTCCGCTACAATGCGCTGACTCATTCAAAAGCTGGTCCATATGAAAAACTACAAGTCGACTTTCCCAAAAGCAATAACTGTTCGAAATTTGCCATCAAGTACTCAAAGTGCATTGCCATAACCATGGGGATACCAGACGACACCATTCCATACGAATCAGAAAGTGCCTAATCAATATGCCTCAATGTCGCAATTCCCAAATACTTACCTTACTCAGATCCCGCGATAAAGCCCAAATAAACCCGCATCGTAAGTGCATATAACTAACAATCACCACGCCTCGCAACACCGAATGGTAGCTCGTAAATCACCCCAAAACATGAATAAACTAAATCACAATCAAATGGCACATTCCTCAAAAATAGAAATTCAGAGTCAGCAATTCTGACTCAGTGCAGAACACACACTCATACGGGCCTACCAATAAGCCTGAATCAACTTTGGTCACTCACAACATATAGATAAATTACCGAAAAGTTCACAATGACTTAATCAAGGTACTTACTAACATCCGACTAGCTTTTCTCGCATCTTTACAGTTCACTACCACAAAATAACCAGTTTATGAGAACTCTCCATCTCGAAGTCCATGAAGCGCACAAATTTCTATATCTGACCTCAATTCCACCGCTCGAATACATAGCACATCCCTAATACTCAATCATCGAATAGAACCCATTTACCTAATAGAGTACATTACGACCTGTATCGAAGAATTTTTATTACTCGAGTCATTCCCAGACTCCCCCTTTTCTCGTCATAACGGATCCACCAATATACCTCGAAATGAAACCAATACGGCACATAATCGTGCAATCAACGTATAATTAACAGACTTCCCCCCTTGGCTCAAATCTAACGATCCAGAAAAATAATAAATCACAATGCCCATAATAACACAGCCCGTCTAACCGCTCAAGTCATCTGCAAATCTCGCATTCACCATTGTAATAGTCATGCCAACTTCCATAAGTGATCTAAACCCAATTACAATATATATCATTTACTAGTAGAAGAGAACTTATTACCGAACAACATAAGGATCACACACCACGGGACAACTCGCAGGAGATACCCCTTCCGGCTTAGACTTAAACTAATATCTCTCTCAACAATTCCGAAGATCATAACAATCACGCAATCACAACGTCCTCCTGCATCTAAACACAAACAATGCCTACCCTTAAGGCATCAAAATATGCGGTATAAGAACCGGATGCTTATGGCAGAACCAACACTTCAAAAATTTTGCATACAATCTCTTCTCCCTAATGGTCTGAAGCACAACTCTCAAATGCTGCTCATGATCCTCCCGATATTGGTAATACACCAAGATGTCGTCAACAAACACGATGAAGAAAGAATCTAGATAAGGACGGAATACATGGTGCAAGAAGTGCATAAAGGCTACTGGGGCATTGGTCAGCCCGAGTGGTATAACTAGAAAATCATAATGACCATATTTAGTCCTGAAAGAAGTCTTCGAAAGGTTTGGCCCCCGAATCTTCAACTGATGAAAGCCGGAACGCAAGTGAATCTTGGAAAATACCCTGGCACCCAGCAACTGATCAAACAAGTCATCTATACGAGGCAAGGAATACCGATTCTTCACCGTAACCCTGTTCAACTGCTGATAATCAATACACATACGCATAGAACCATCCTCCTTCTTTATAACAACACCGGCGCACCACAAGGTGACACACTAGGCCGAACGAACCCCTTATCTAGGAGTTCCTGAAGCTTCCCCTTTAATTCTTTTAGCTCCGTTGGTGCCATACGATAGGGTGGAATATAAATAGGCTATGTGCATGGCACCAGGTCAATGCCAAAATCAATGTCCATGTCAGGTGGCATGCCTAGAAAGTCTGCATGAAACACGTCCGGAATGTCACAGACCACAGGAACCAAATCAATAGCGGGAGTCTCACCACTGACATCCCTCACCAAGGCCAGATACGATAAACACCCCTTCTCAACCATACGCTGAGCCTTCAGGTAGAAAATCACCCTGCTAGGCACATATTCAGAAGAACCTCCCCACTCAACCCTCCACAACCTGGCATAGCTAAGGTCACGGTCTTAGCGTGACAATAAAGAACGTCATGACGTGGAGACAACCAGTCCATGCCCAATATCACATCAACATCGACCATGGTGAGTAACAATAGGTCCACTCGGGTCTCCATACCCCCAATAGATATCACACATGACCGATACACACGGTCCACAACAACAGTATCACCCACAGGAGTCGACACATGAACAGATGTAACTGAAGGCTCATGGGGCATATAAAAAAAATGGGCAAAATTTGATGAAAAATATAAATATGCTACCCCTGGCTACGCGTATATGCCATAATGTCATCAATGAATACAATAAAAAAGGAGTGCTGATACGACTGGAATACACAGTTAATCGAATACACAAAGTCTACTAGGGAACTGATTATCCCAAAAGACATCACCAGGAACTCATAACGCAACAGAAAGATCAGCTTCGCTCCACAACTGAACAACATGAGAGGTCTTCTAATACACTCACAACTCGAATCCATATACCAAATCGAGATAGAAATCAAACACTTAATTGTTCTTGCCAAATTCCCAGCCACTTTTTTTTTCACAAATCATAGTCTGAACACAACTAAACATCAAATCGCACTCACCACATACGCATCCAGCCACAAAGTCCCGTCAATAAGGACATTAACATACATATAAGTCCCCAAATATATGTGGTCACACAACGAAGTCTTAGCACTCAAGCCACATAATGAATCCGGCCTCAAGTCCTCCAGACTGGCCCATTACCAACACGCCAAAATCACATCTCATCCATGGAAGTCACAAGTCATCGATGCACAGTTGAACCTGGCGCTCTTGTGCGCGTTCGAATACATGGAAGGAATTCGAGACTTATGCTGCTGACTGAATAAAATGGATTCGCACGACAAGAATTCAAGAATATGGGATTTTCCTAAGGGTTTCTGCAGCCTCTCGAAGATTAATACAGACGTCTCCGTACTGATCCGCAAGACTCTACTAAACCTGATCATGACTGTTGAGTCCTATGTAACCTAGCGCTCTGATACAAACTTGTCACGACCCCAAAATTAAACTGGCCGTGATGGCGCCTATCGTGATACTAGGCTAGCCAATTCACTGTAAATAATAAAAATAAATTTCAATTGAATACATCAAATATACACAATTTTCATAATAATTCTATTTCTTAAGCATTTCAAATGCAATAAAAATGATTAGAATATCTAAGAACAGTCCCAGCGTATGGACTCAACCGTCATGAGCATCTAAGAAGTGATACAGCCTAATACAAATCCTCTACTACAACAAATATGGGAATGTAAAGTGCAAATGATAGAGTATGAAGGAGAAAGAGTTGGCTGCGGACGCCGAGCAACTACTTCACAATCTCCGAACAATGCTTCAAATGGGGTAGCTCAACTATAACTCTGCCCCGGTATCTGAATCTGCACACAAGGTGGAGGGAGTAACGTTAGTATGCCAACTCTGTAAGTAACCAAAGTATCTAAAATATGAGTGTAATGAAGAGCATTTATATATCATGAAAATCCGTATAATGAGTGACTGTCGAAATAAGTAAATCAAGCCAAGAATTTACATTTTCGAGTATTTCATAAAACTCCAGTTTCCATTTAAAAATCTCGTATAAAAACATTTATCCAATATTTATCATCAGAGGCTCGGAGTAAAGAAGAGCGAAAAACAGTGGTTTCATAAAATATAAGCCTATCGGGCACAGTATCACTCACAAAAAAGCCTCTTGGGCAAGCCTCTCAGTCACTCGTTACTCTACTCTCATAAGTCAATGCTCGCACTCAGCACTCTCACTCATCAAGTACCATATAAAAACTGTTGCGACGTACAACCCGCTCCAACACGTATAAATATATATATGTATATATTGATGTAGCGCACAACACGATCCATATATAATATATATTGCAGCGGTGTGCATCCGCTCCATATAACATACGATGCGGCTTGCAACCCGATCCATAAAATAGTCGACTACGCTCCTGGAGGGGCTCCTTCAGCCCAAGAGCTATATTGTTGTGGTGTGTATCCCGTTCCAATATATATTATATATATTGCTGCGGCGTGCAACCCGATCCATAACTATCCTCTCATACTCGACGCTCAACCTCATTACATATATACCCATAAGTGCCCCCATACTCACACACTCGGCTCTCAGCCTCACTACATATATACTCATAACTTCCCTCATATACTCGGCGCTCGGCCTAACACATATATATTGTTGCGGCATGCAGCCCGATCCAGAGCCATCCTCACATACTCGGCTCTCGGCCTGACTCAGTCACCCTCACAAGCCACAAGGGCAATTCATCTCAACTCACGGCTCTAAGCCCAAAATACTTTTCAGAGTTTTCAAAGAAGTGTGATAACAGTAAAAATAACAATATAGTGGTAGAATAGTGTAAAAGTACCCCCTTAGGGTCTAAACCGGTTGGCACAAGGCACTAAACATTGCTCACAGTCCATAACAAGTATAAACTTCTAAAAGACATGATGTCGTGAGGTTTCAAATCGAATACGCGGCTTAATAGTCGTTACAAGACGAACCGAGTCACAGTCCCTATCGGTGCACGCCCCCACGCTCATCACCTAGCATGGGCGTCACCTTATTTACCGCAACAATATCAAATACCGGGGTGTCATACCCTCAGGTTTAGAGTTACAATCGTGACTTACCTCAAAACAGCCCAAAAGTTGCTCCGCGATGCTCTTGCCCCTCAAATTTGCTCCCAAAAGCTCTGAGTCTAACCAAAATTAGATTAACGTCATCAATATATGCTAACGGAACAAAACCCAATCGAAAGATATAATTTTTAACAGAATTCTCGAAATTTTCCAAATCCGACACCCGAGCCCACGTCTCAGAATCCGGCAAAAATTACATCACAAGAATCCTTATCCTCCCACGAGTGCACACATACCAAGAATATCAAAATGGGACCACAATTTCCCACTCGAATCACCAAAAGAATTTCCAAATTCTTCCTCCCATTTTTTTCCAAATTTTCTACTTAATTCCTCAAATTGCATGGTGAAAAATCACGACAAATTCATGAAATTGAACCAAAAATGATTGAAGAACACTTACCACAAGAATCCCACTGAAAATCTCGTCCAAGATATCCTTCACCCGAGCTCTCAAATGGCAAAATGAGTTATGTCCGAGAACCTCCGAAATTAGAACTTAAATTGTCTGCCTAGTTTTTTACTATATGCGATCGCAGAAGAAGGCACGTAATCGCGAAGAAAAAAATGCTGCCCAACCCATCTAACCCTATGCGATCGCAGAAACACATGTCTGATTGCGAAGAACTACTTCTCACAACTATGCGATCGCGGCTAGCTCTATGCGATCACATAGAGCAAATTCCAGCACCATACTGCCACTCAAATTTTACTATGCGAACACAACCATCACCATGCGAACACAGTGACCAAGACTGCTCAAACTACACAATCGTACCCTACATACGCGATCGCAATTCACAAAATCCACCTGGACTCAAGTTACTCCATGCGATTGCGGATGAACTCACGCGATCGCAATGAACAATCACTGTTGCTATAACACCAAAAAAACCAGCAATCTCCCAAAGACCAAAATTGCCCGTTTGAGCATCTGAAATACACCCGAGGCCCTCGAGACCTCAACCAAACCTACCAGCATATCCCATAACATCATTTAAACTTAATCGAGCCTTCGAAACACCAAAAATAACGAAAAAACACAAAAACCACATCAAATTCAAGCCCATGAACTTGGAAATATCTAAATTTTGCCAATGATGCCGAAATCAACCAAAACACATCCGATTGACCTGAAATTTTGCACACATATCAAAAATGACACTATGAACATGCTCCAACTTCCATAATCCCATTCCGACCCCGATAGCCTATTTTCCAACGCTGACCGGAAATCGCCAAAAACTAACTTTCGCCAATTCAAGCCTAATTCTACACCGGACATCAAAACTTCATTTCGAACACACTCATATGTCCCATATCACCTAACGAAGCTATCCGAACCATAAAATTGGAAATCCGAGGTCGTTTACCAATAAGTCAACTTCAGGTTGACTTTTCCACTATTGAACCAAGATAACAGACTAAGAGTCTCATTTCTCCCCAAATATCGCTCTGAACCTGAGTCAACCAATCTACCACAACGTAATGAAGTTGAACCACATATAGTGAGGTTGAAACGGGGGAAATGGGGCTAAACTCTCGCAACAACCGACCCGTTCGTTACATCCTGCCCCACTTATACATATGTTCGTCCTCGAATGTGCCAAGAGTTGTTCTCCAACACCATCGAACTGCCGCGTAACCTCGCCATGCACATACCCGGAAGTGATTCCACGTCACTCTATCCCATATAGGTAGAACTTATTTGAAATTTTGAAATCCAACCTGACCCATAAACCGTAGAACAAAATTTCACTTCTGAAATAATATACAACATCAAAATTCCACAACTATAAACTGAACAGGTCTGAACATGCTGGATCAAGCCATATACGCACCCCAGATGAAATCACATAATAAACCGCATGACTCAAACACTTATAGCGATATCTCTTAACAACAATAACTGCTCAGAACAACTCAATATCGGTATAACCTCTTATCAAGAAATGCCTCGCTCTAACAATTTCATATATTGCCGATGATGAAAGAAACACGTAGAAACTAACAACCATTCGTTCGATCAGTCAGACGTGAAGATCCCCCTTTCCAAACAGGTAATATAGCAGATTTCTAGGCCGACTCCCGATATTTATCCTTACAACTATTCCGATAATACTCGTTTAGGTCCAATGACCACTTCTCATCCAACACGACCACTCTGATTACATGACACATAGATACAATTCGGAGCCATAACATGTGCAACTCGTGAACTCAATAGCAACATCCCAACGTAATCAATTTATGCGAAAGATTCGTGCAAGAGGACTATCCTGCAATTAACAATTAGCATCACAACATCATGCTAAAATCCTGGCACACACCATGAAAATCAAAACACACGAATCCAATACCAAAGGTCATTCCCCCACACTTTCACGAGAAAAGGGGGTGCGATATCTGGGATGGTATTGTGTCTCTATATCGCTACCATTATTTATCTTATTCCTCTTTTGAGGGTATTTCTTATTGTTATTTGAGTTTTTTTCTGCATGTGATTCTGGCTTGCCTACCAAGCTGTGTAAGGCGATGTTACCGCCTTGGTTTGATTTGGAGTCATGACAATTAGCCTTGGCGGAATCTTGTTAAATTTTTGTATTATTTTGTTTCTATATGTGTTAGGTATATAATTATGTGCTAGTTTACCCATGATCTTCTGCAAAGTTGATTCTTGCTTCTCTTTAATATAAATGTATTACAAAGTTTAGCAGAATATTCGTAATTCAATAATCTCTACGTGGTCGAACAACAGCTATGATACAATAATTTCATGTTATTCTCTGTTTTGCCCATCACAAAGAACTTCTTTTACTTTCGCAAAGAAATAAATAGGTTAGGGAGAATTAAGAGGATAGGGTGAAAGTTAGAAAAAAGGTACATAGATTAAAGGTGCAAAATGCTAAAAATCACCTAAATCATGAAAAAGAATAAAAAAATGTGTATGCAGAGGAAGAAGAAATTAATTTCTTAAGCTGATTCAATTATGAACCTAGCTTTAGATTTCATTAGAAATTACACTTACTATAGAGGAGTATGCTAGTTATAAATAACTCCATTGTACTCGGATTCCATAAATATCTGATAATACAATAAGTGTTTTCTTAGTTAATTAGCATTGAATTATTATGGTGGTGTAATGAATTAAGATTTAAGCATACTTAAATTTGGTTTGAAGATCTTTAGTAAGAAAAGAAGGTGACTTTGAAGAAAACAATTATAAAAAAGAGCTTGTTAGCCGATTAAAGTATAAGTCATTCAAGTGTCTTGATTTGCTATCATTTTTGTGATATATATGTATTCTTTTCATGTTGGGAAATCAAATTAAAGAGATGTATATTTAACAAGATTATTTTTGCAATTCAAAACACTAAATAAACGTATTTTTTTGGTTCTTTAAGACAATATATATAGAGTTCTCTGAAACTAGAGATATAACATATGGATATTACACACATAGTTGTTGCTTGGTTTTGGTGACATTCCGTATAAGTCATACTGCTACTGCTAATGGTACTATTACTACTACTGCTAATGCTACTCTACTACAACTTCCTCATTTGCTGCTGCTGCTGCTGTTGCTGCGGTTGTTGTTGCGGTTGTTGTTGTTGATGTTGCTGCTGCTGCGGCTACAAGAAGAGGTCAAGGGTTAGGAATCAATGAAAAAAAAGAGAACGTTATCAAATAAGCAATAAGAAGAGACGATAAATCCAATACTTTAACATGGTGACTCATTGATTCAATTTTGTTGAATTGGAAATGGACTCCAACATCTTCATCGTCATTGTTATTGTCTTGAGCGCTCTTGATGAGTGTGATGGCGACAACTTGAGATGTGATATATGAAAGAGTGGTAAAGCATGAGTTTATATAGGGGGGCAAATGGAACTCAAAGGTTTTCTTTTTAAATTTCTTTCCTACTTTATTATTGTAACTACAAATAAATAGTAAGTTGTTATTAGTAAAATCTGGTTCACTTCCAACTTTAAGACAAATATTTCGTCAGTTATTTATAATATTCTTTTTAGAGGTTTTTTTTCCTTTCATTAACGGATATTCAAGAAACTTCTAATTTTGATCTTACAATTGCAGACATGGAAAAAAGAGCCTTTACCTAACTTCTTTTGAACTACGTACTATATTTTCTTTTTCCATTTGAAGTACGTACTAAGTATTCTACGAAAAATTAATGCCATCCTCCTAGGAAGCCTTTATATACACTTGTATTTGGTATCCATAGCAAAGACTTCAAATCGAAGACTTTATGTGCCTCTATTATTGATAGAAAAATGATAAATCGTGAAATCTTTGATTATTATGTTTTTTATATTTTTTCAACGATCTCTCGAAACAAATTAATAATTGCATAAAAGGATATGTCCAACTGCAAAACCATCGGAAACTATGACGTTCTACGTAAATAATACCATGGCCGTCAAAAATTAAAGTTTCCTAATATTCTGGGATCCCTTTTCTATGGCTAGATTAATAGGAATTTTTCACAACTACTGGATATGTGCACTTTGAATACCTCTTATGACGTAACATTCACTAAGTTCAGGAAATTTGCTACTTAGGAATACCGACTATCTACTGATTGCAATCTGTCATACAAATACATTACATTCAATTTTCATCATATAATTAAATAATGATTATTTTACTTTAATTAATAGTCCAGTGTACAAACAACATGTCTGTTAAGAGTTGTACAGCCAAGAATACAAAAAGAAAGTAAATGGACATATGAGACAAAAATAAACAAGAAATGAGAACAACAACAACAACAACAAATCCAGTATGTTCCCATTAAGGTGGGGTCTGGGGAGGGTAGTCTGTACGCAGACACCCTACCTAACAGGTAGAGAGGCTGTTTCCAATAGACGCTCAGCTTAGGAAGGGTAATAAGAAGAAGTGAAAAGCAAGAAAGGAAGCAAGAAAGGAACAGAACAGAAAAAGGGAGATATAACGGATAAGATTTACCAAATAATAGCAACAAGTAATATAATAACCGAGGCAAACGAAATCACATAACGTAATAAAAATCTAAGAATATGGAGGGACATGTGTGCTACTAAGACTACCGGTGAGAAACTAAAAATTACCTACTAACCTTCTACCTTAATCCCCGACCTCCACACTCTCCTATCAAGGGCCATGTCCTTAGTAAGCTGTAGCAGCGTCATGTCTGGTCTAATCACCTCTCCCCAGTACTTCTTAGGCCTATCTCGACCTCTTCTCAAACTCGCCATGGCCAACCTCTCACACCTCCTAATAGGGGCATCAATGCTTCTTCTCATAATATGTCTGAACAATCTCATCCTCTACTTCTGCATCTTGTCCTCCACGAACGATACTCCTACTCTGTCTCGGATAACTTCATTCTCAATCTTATCTCTCCTGCTATACCCACACATCCATGTCAACATCCTCATCTCTGCTACTTTCATCTTCTGCACGTGGGAGTTCTTGACTGGCCAACACTCAGGCCCATATAGCATAGCCGGTCGAACCACCACACTATAAAACTAACCCTTAAGTCTTGGCGATACGTTCTTATCACATAAAACACCGAAAGCGAGCCTCCACTTCATCCATCCCGCTCTAATGCGATGTGTGACAACTTCGTCAATCTCTCCGTTAACTTGGATAGTAGACCCGAGATACTTAAAACTCGCTCTCTTGTGGATGACTTGAGCATCAAGCTTTACCTTCACGTCAGCTTCATGGGTCCCGTCACAGAATTTGCACTCCAAGTATTCTGTTTTGGTTCTATTCAACTTGAAACCTTTAGACTCCAAGGTCTGTCTCCAAACCTCCAACCTCGCGTTAACTCTGCTTCAC
>ML306641.1:0-27260 GCA_005239505.1 Nicotiana paniculata
ATCATTAAAGCTCATAAAATGCAAGGGATATAATGCTTAAAATCACGAATTCTAGCCACACACTTGGCATCTTGGGAACGACTCTTGGCACGTTCGAGGACGAATGTGTGTTTAAGTGGGGGAGAATGTAATGACCCGACCAGCCGTTTTGAGATTTAGCATGTTTTTCGGTAGTTTGAGACCTTGAGTAGCTTCATATTATGCATTATGATTTGCATATACAGTTGTTTTTGACTTTTGAGAGGTTCTGAGTTGATTTTGGAGATTAATTCTCAATTTGGACGTATTAACTTGGAAGAGTCGACCATGGTTTGACTTTTGAGTAAACGACCTCGAAATCGAGATTTGAAGGTTCTTAAAAGTTCGTAAGGTAATTTTTGACTTGGGCGTATGATCGGTTTGAGTATTTGGTGATCCAGAAGAGATTTGGCACTTATTGTATGAAGTTTGCCTTTTGAAGGGTTTTTAATTTGCTATGATTGACTTGGAGTGGACTTTGATGTTATCAGACTTTGGTGGTGTTCCGGGACCTTGGATAGGTCCATTTAGTTGGTTGGAACTTCTGTGTGAAGTATGGTCATAATCCGAAATGGATAAGTTTGATTCGGACGCATTCAACAAAGTTTGAAGGTTTCAAAGTCAAGAGAATTAATTTTATCGTCGATTCTTGGTTTTGATGTCGTTCATGGAATTTCAAGTTCATGGATAAGTTTAGATAAGGTATTGGGACTAGTTTGTATGATTGGACGGAGTCCCGGAGGCCTCAGGTGTATTTTAGGGTGGTTTCAGACCATGTCGGGGTGATTTGCTGCTACTGGTTGCTAATTCTTGTTTTGTTCTCCGCGAAAGCGGTGGAAGCACATGTTCATGATGTAGGATTTAGGGAAGCTGCGACAATGTGCTTCGTGAACACGAAGGTGTAGCCACGAACGCAATGGGTAATTGGGATGTTAGGTGATTGTGCTACGCGAATGCGACAGGAGGGCTGCAAACGCTGCGAAGGAATTGGGGACCAGAGGTTTTTTCTTTACGTGAACAAGACTGTGGTGTCGCAAACGTGAGAGGAGGAAATTTGGAATCTTACTCTTCGCGAATGCGGCTGTGTGACCTCAAACGTGTAGAAAGGGCTCAGGGATGGGCGGGAGTTGGCTATCGCGAATGCGATGGGTGGCCCGTGAATGCGATGGAGGGCCTGGAAGATGTTTTATAACAGTGAGCTCGCGGTTAGGCTCATTTTATCCAATACAATATAAGTGATTCCAACTTGTTGTGAGCTAAATACATGGATTATATATAGATTTCTACATGAAAATTACTAAAAATTGTGGGATTTTGAAAAAAAAAACTAGAAATGGTATTTTTGTGTTCTGACTATGAAATTTGGAATAAGTCATATATATGAGTTCGTGGTAATATGATTAATATTTATCTTCAAGAATTTTTAAAATTCGGGCGTCTGATCCTAGGGTTTGACGTTTTCGTGTGGGGTTGAGGATTGGTTCTAATTGCTAAATTCGAGTTTCTGAGTATGTTTTGATTGGTTTGCACTTTTTTTTGGCTAGTTTCAGTTTGTTTGGCATTGGTTTGAGGTGTTAGAGATGTGTTGGAGTCGATTATTGGATTTCAGAGCAAGGTAAGTCTTATGTCTAACCTTGTAAGAGAAAATGTATTCCACGTAAGTGCTTTATTTGCTATATGCAATGTGTTATGGGAGCTAGGTACGTATGAGGTGACGAGCATTTGTGTGTATGCTACATTTTTGTTTATATCCAGGTATACTTAGACTCTCACCATGAATTAACTATATTACTTGAGTTATTACTACCTATTCAAATGCTTTAATTTATATTTTGTCTTGAGACTAGACTTGCGTAGAGTATCAAGCTTTGCTATTCTAAAAACTTGGCATGCTACTTGATTAGCCGTAAAACATATACTTTATCTTATGGATTATTCCTGTGTCATACTTATTTTTATGGAAGTTTCTTGATTTCTTAACTCACATGTATATTTGAAGGTTGAGCTGATGACTCATGGAAAGTTTCACTACTCTTATGGGATCGGGCTTATCGCCTAAACACTACTCTTGTGGGAGCAGACTGTTCGCCTCGGTAGGATTACGAGATACACTTATGGATTAAATCGTTCGTCTCTAGATATTATTATGAGATGCATCTATAGATCCATGCGATATTGTATAAATCACTCTTATAGGATCAGGATGTTCGCTTAGGAATTTCTATGAAACACTTTTATGGGATTGGACCGTTCATCTTGACAGAATTGTGCGTAGTATTTTGATAGGTAGTTAGTGAATATATGAGTATCATGACTCAGATTTGATGTTTGCACTTGATATCGGTCATATATATTCAATTCAAGATAGTATTCGGTATTTGAGGATTTCGTATTTATTTTTTATCGAGGATCATGTTATACACATATATCTATTTTCATTGCCACTTGCTATGCTTCATACATGTCTACTTTTATTGTACTTTGATGACTGGACCACTAGTAAGCATCTACGTCAATCCATCGCCACTACTTCTTGGAGATTAGACTAGATACTTACTAGGTATGAATAGATTTATATACCCATACTACACTTTTGAAGTAATTGTGAACGTACTGAGACAAGTACATTTGGTGGTCATATAGGCGCATAGTTGCAGCTGCTAAGGAGATTTTGTTGTGAGCTGCATTCCATATTATGGTCCGTAGCACATGAAATTACCTTCCTATTTGTAGTAATATTATATATTCCATTAGATGCTTATGCACTTGTGACATCCGATTTTGGGGATTTTAGCCTATTGTCCATGGTTGTATTTCGGTTATGGTATTTGATTTTATATTTTGATCAAATTTCTAACCTTGAAGATAATGTCATTTGTTTACCATAGAAACATAATGAATTCGCTTATATTTTTATCACTTCTTTCAAAATATGTCATTATTTATCAATCGGTATGTGAAATTATTGTTGACTAGCCTAACGATAGCATTGGGCGGCATCACGACCTGTGGTGGAAATTGGGTCGTGACAACAATCTCAGCCCATAAAGTTTTGAGAAGACTACTAGCAATTAATATGGTTTTTACCATTTCCTAATTTTTTCTTTCCATGACACTATTTTTCTGCAGAGTCCTAGATGCAGAAAAGTTATTATCAATGCCATAACTCACTTAATATTCCATAAATTTAACCTTCTCAAATTTAGTATCATGATTAGATGTAGTACTAGCTAATCGACTATCATTTTTTCTTTGCAATTTCTTAATGAATGCAACAAGAATATTATATGTTTCATTTTTAGATGCAAGAAACAAGGTCCAAGTTAATTTAGAATAGCCATCAATAATCAAAATAAATACCTCTTTCCTTCTCTACTTTAAACTCCCATGGGTTCATATAAATCCATATACAGTAGTTCCAAAAGACATAAGATACTTCCCACCTTCTTTGATTTGAAGGAAGACTTAATATGTTTACCTTTTGCACAAGCATCACAAACTTTATCTTTCTTGAATTTGGATTTGGGTATACCAACAATTAGGTATTTTAGAATCAACTTATTCAGGAGAGAAAAGCTTGCAAATCCTAGCCATTTGTGCAACGACAATGAATCATTATCAAGTGTATTAAGACTTGCTAGATCATTTTCAGGAGAGTTTATGATATCAACTTTGTAAATATACTTATATATTTTTTCCTTAAGAACCGGGTTACAAAAATAAAGATTTATAACGGTAGAGATTGGATCACCTTCGCATAATTGGATTACTTTAGTAGAGATTGGATCACCTTAGCATCGGTTGAATTACTTGCACAAAAGTCTTCCAACAAGAGTGGTGTTGGAGGCTCACAAAAGGCATCCCTCGCAAAAACTAGACCGTCAACAGCAAACTCGGAAAATTTTTGTACTCTTAATGTAATAACTACTAAAAAAATCTTTCTCAACTTCTAAAACAATCTTCATCAACTACAAGAGTAATATTTCTCAATTACTAGAGCAATCTTCTTTAACTACTAAATTATTTTGAGACTCTACACTCAAATATAAGCCATTCATATCTCCATATTTTGGAGGAAGAAACTATACTAGACTTATCTAAAAGAAGACATTTTATTATACAAGAGTTTTTACAAGAGAAATAGGTTGGATATAAGATGATTGGACCTAAGATAGGTTGGACATAAGATGATTTTCAACTACTACACAGACTCATATTTATAAGAGATGGAGAGCTAGTACATGTACTACTCTTATTTAATTACATAGTACAAGTGACATAAAATAGGTAGAATAAAAAAAAAGTCTTACAATGTAAGATACTTATTGGCTAATAGGCAAAACATAAAGGCATGATCATGAACGAGAAAAAAAATTGCAAGGCCTTGGGTGGTTTTGGTTTGGACAAGACATGGATGATGGAAAATGGACCATGAATAGTATTTTCATGGTATTAGGTTTGGCTAAATTTATTGCTTGGCATGGATGACTTTTCTTTGATGATACGAGGGACTCTTGTATAGTTCTTGCATGGCATAGAACTTTGGGAACCTCATGGCAAGACATGGGAAGACAACTTTATTGATATATTTTTTGAATTTTTATGGTAACTTTTTGTAGGTTAAAGTGGCTAAAAGGTGAATGACTTGTGCAGATTGTTCTATTTTTTCATGGTAATTTCTTGTGGGGTAGAGTGGTAAAAAGGATAAAGAAGGTGTGCCTTCTTTTATATATTCAAATGGGTACTTACATAGGGAGTTAAGAGGTGAAAATCATCTAAGACATTTGTGCAGTTTTTTAATTTCATGAAAAGGGGGAATTATGGAAGGGAAGTTGACTAAAAAGGTGTAGAAGACTTATACAAGTTATTTCCTAGCTCACGATTACGCTTTATTCTTGTCTTTAACCCTTCTAACCTTCTCTTTTCAGCTCTTGTGAAATAGCTCTTTATGTGAGGATGATCTTCTTCCATAACCCTTGCTCTTTTACCTATTTTCTTCTGTGATGAAGTGTTGTTTTTCTTACTTACATTAATCTTAGCAATTTCTGCTAGATTAATTTCATATGGGTCTTGTGAGTCTTCAAGTAGCGCCATGTATTTCTTTGAGATCTGCTTTAACACCTTCCTAAAGAGGATATGTGGAAGAATAATTGCAATTATTTTCTTCTCTTGTCCATATCACCCTTTGGAATGTTTCTGTTCTGCTGGAAAATTATCTCCTGAGCTTCAGCGAGCTTTACTTCCCTAGCTTGAATTGTGTCTGGATAATGATAGCAAAGAGAAATTGTAGGGATCACATGAGTGGTTCTCTAGACTATGTCAAATGGCCTATGGAACATAAATATTTTGGTTCCACTAGAATTAAAATGATGAACCCGATATTTTTGAGGTTTGAAACACAACAAAAATATATTTAGGTAGGGTTCAAAATTTTCAAAATCTCGAAAGTCACCACATTTAAATCCCATAAGAATGTAGTATTTATGACATAAATACCAAAAGAACCATAAGAGCTTCTGTGAAAAATTCCCAGCGTATATTGTGAAAAACTGGCATTATGGATACTCCGAACGGATAATGCCTGCCCTGAAAACTTCGTGTTCATAAAAAATCCTACTTCCTAGCAAAATGAACGGATCAAGAGGATCCAAAAATTCTAATATCTCCCACGGGTGATGCGATGACGTTGATGAGGAACTTGTCCACGAGGCCTTTGAAAACATAAACATTTGACCGGTCGGCCTCTTCTTCCTATGTTTGATACCATAAGGGGTGGAACCATTTTGAAATTTTGGAAAATTCACCTGCCCTTGAAAGGAAATCAGCAAGAGTACTATCTTTTCCTTTCAAGTGCTTGACCTGAAACTTGTAGGGAGGGAACCACTTAGCCCATCTGAGAATTTGTGGATTCAGAATGATTTTTGGATTAAGCTAGATCATACTTGAAAAGGCCTTCATATCCATATCAATAAGAAACTTCGAGTGAATTAGGAAAATTTAAACTTTTTAATCATGTTTTTCACTGCAAGAATCTCCTTGAAAGTGGAATGATAGTGTTGTTCAGCATCCTTAAATCTTATACTGGTGTAACCACATATTTTTCTCTGGTCATTTTCTTCCTCAAACAAAATTGTGCTCCAATATTCATTACTTGTATCTGTCTGGCATTCTTACTGCATCATTTTGTTCCTTTTCCCATGGCTTGGCATTCTTCTAAACATTTTTGTGAGAGGAGAAATATATGTAGAAATAATAGGAATAAATTCTCTCACATAATTTATTTTTTCCAAAATTGTTGGATTTACTTCTTTGTGAACCCAGTATCGGGGAACTTGAGAAGTCCCTGAGAAATATGAGGACCTGGGGTATATTCTCCATGGAAAAAATGCATTACACAAAACTCAGTTTCATATTTTGCGAAGATCATTTTTTTGGGTGAAAGCATGATGCCATTCTTTCACACTAAATATGGAAAATGATTGAGCAAATTTATGTTCTCCTTCCAAGTATTACTTAATTAATATCATCAATATAAACAAGTGATATGTGGAAGATGGGCTAAAATATTTTTATCATGCCCTTTTGAAACAAAGATGAAGTAGTTTTTCAATCAAAAGGCATGACTTTCCTCTGAAAATAGTGATCGGGAACGCAAAAACCAGTTTTTTCATATAATACAGGTGGATTCCCAATTGCCAAACGCCTGATTTGAGATCAAAATTACAAAAATATTTTGCCTTGGCAAGTTTGGAGAATAGGGTGAGCTTATTTGGATGGAAAACTTGTCATCCAAAAGAAAATAATTGAGTGGTTAGTAATTAATTATCAATCTTAATTTACCTTTTGTTTGCTCGGATCTTTTGTTGACAAAAAAATTTTCACACGCCCATTATGAATTTGATGGCTCAATCAGATCAAAATCTACTAGTTCTTGGAAGGCAGCTTAACGAAGAACTCTTCATTTTCAATAAAGAATTGTCACATTTGGTTAAGAATTAATGTGAGATTCAACACAGGAGTGTGGTGTGATTTGTGCTTCAATTTTCCTGACTTGATCTTTTTCTGTGGACTGGAACAATCTCAGGACTGCACAATATTTCTTGAATTATTTTTTGAACGCTATCCAATTGGTTTTGAGCATGAGTTTTGTTACACCCCATGTTTTCGTACGTGAAAGTACACCATAAGTAAAATGATGAAAGTTTGAAAATGAGATGTTACATCCTGCATTTTCGTACGTTAAAGTTTCATCGTAAGTTAATCAATGTAGGTTCGGGAATGAGATTATTTTGAGATTATAAGTATTACGCTATTTCAAATAAGTGATAAGTAAATTCGTGAAGGTTAAAGGGTGAGCGAATCGAAGAAAAGGAGTTTCGTCGAAGTTTGACATTTTGAGATAAAATACGGTCCAAGCTATAATACCCCATATTTATGGACTAGTGCCATAAAAGGTACCACATAACCATGATAGTAAGGTATATAAAGTGTGTTAAAGTGATTAGTATTTAAGTAATTTGAAATAATTCTTAATTACGTCGATAGTTGGTTAATTATTGATTTTTAATGGGAGATTAACATGTAATATGTAATTGGTGGATAAATATTGGGGGGAAACACCACCCTCACGTGGCAGTAAGTGGAAAATGTATCAGGACCTACATGGTGACTCTTTGGTTAAGTGGATATGTGGCACATTTGGAGGATCTTGTGGCTAAGTCATACATAAGAGGGGCCCACACCCACTAATATAAAAGGACTCTCTAAATCACAAAAATAGAGATGTTTAAAACTACAGAATACGGGTAAAGCCAAAAAGTTCATACAAGACTACTTAGTACTATAGCAACGTGAGATTTGTAATTCTAAGGAAGTACAGTGCAATCTTTCTCAAGAATATCATACGGATTTTTCTCTACTTTGATCTCGTCGTTACGTGTTTTGTGGCAATTGACGTGTGTTAGAGGGATTGTCAAGAGAATCAGCTCAAGCATGTTAAGGCTATCCCTTATTTCCTTTTGGCATAATCCATATGAAACAAATGAAATGAGCAAATGCGCAACTTTCATAAATGATTCTATTCATAGAAGTACTAGGGGTGCCTATGTTCTTGATTCCTCATGTGTCCTATTACTCTATCGCCTGTTCATGGGTCTCAGAAAATACGAAAATTGATAAAGTTGATTTCTTGATATTAGTCAAAGGCATATTGGTCTTATGACATTCTGAGAAATTTTATTAACGTACTTCTTATGCATTTCATTCATGTATACACGTATGACGTGTGATGATTTTACCACTCATTTTAGTCTATTTTCGTTAGATTATACATCCTTCAATGATAACATGAGGTCGTTTATAGTGTGTATTGTTCGAATTTCAGGAAAATGATGCCACAAAGTGATTTGCGATGAATTGAAGTGGAATTGAGCAAAAATTGGTTGAAAGAGTACAAAACTTTCCAGAGATTTCGCATCTGCGGAACATAGATCGCAGAAGCGACCCCGCACCTGCGGGGAGAAATCCGCACCTGTGGAATTGAAAAATCTTGCCTAGGATCGCATCTACGAGGCAGCCGCATCTGCGCTTGGAAGACCGCATCTGCGCTTGGAAGACCGCATCTGCAGAAAGTACTAAGTTCACCCAGAGTTGCACCTGCGATAGGAGATCCACATCTGCGATGATTTTTCCGCAGGTGTGGTCAACGGGTTTCAGTTCTGGACAGATTTGTAAATTCACATTTTCATAATCCCAAACCCACAAATACTCGACCTAGCAGATATTTTCAGGATCTTTGGCTTATTTTTCAGTAGAAACACTAGAGAAGAACAAGTTTTGGAAGCTTGGGTTTGCACACACACTTGGGTTTTGAAGATTTGAAGCTTGTGGTTAAGGATTTCTTACCCATTTATGTTTATTTCTTCATTTTCTTGATTTGTATTGAATAGTTAAGTGTTTAGTATTTATTTCCAACACTCAATCTTGTTTATGGAAATATTCATGTTTAAAGTGTGGATTAAATACCTTGTTGTGCTTATATTATTGAATGATTTTTCATCTTTTATGAAGTGAGTTATTGTTTCGTTAATTATTCTTATTCTTTAATGTTTTCAAAGGGAGTAGCTAACCTAGGACTCGCCCATTTACTCCGAATTAATTTTGGGAAAGATAATTTGGGATTGGGAAAGATTAATTAACAAGAACTTGAGGCTTTAACCCTCATTTTATAGATTCTACCTAGGAATAAGATTGAACTACTTGTAGCCATATTCGGGTGTTCTTAATCTCTTAATTGGGTTAGGAATAATTAAATTAGGAAGTCTTGTTAGTCTTCGGAAGAAGCTAATTAAGAATTATTATCCGTGGCTAATTAACATAAACTCGCTCATATTTGAAAAATTGTGAAATACATTAGATCATTACTTGAGTGTAATTCCAGATGCATCCATACTTGTAGCCATTGATCACTTTACTTGCTTTCTAGGTTAGTTTACATTTTTGCATTAGATATAAATATTTTTACAACCAAAATCTAAGTGTTTGGCATTGCACGATAAGTGAATAATTCTCTTATATTCTTCATCGCCTACATATTGTTCTCACTGGTATTCGATCCCAACCTAGTTAGGTTATTATATTTGACATCGACCGCTTTACACTATTTTAAAGTGTAAATTTAACCGTATCAAATTTTGGCGTCGTTGCCGGGGAACATCTTGGCGTAATTTAGGTTGTTTGATAAATAAGCGTAAGTGCTTTGGTCCTAACTTGTGTATATTTGTGTAATTATTTTTTCTTACCTTGGTCTATTTTTCTTGTTTGTTCCTAGTTTAATTTATTAATTTTTTTAAAAAAAATATGGCATCATATAATGAAGATTGGTCGGAAGGAAGTTGTTCATACTTTGATAACCCTTGTCCTTATTGTGGAGGACCACACTCGTGAAAAAATTGTTTAAATTCTCCCGGGGGTGGATTGCGCGCACAATCTCAAACCCATGAGTGGAGTATTTGTGATAGGTGTGGTTGCCAAAATGTTCATTGGTATGATTTTGGTTATTTGTACATCCCTTCCCCAAGCCCCCGCTATGATGATTCTACTTCTTGTGATGAAAATTTTAGGGATGAGGAAGTGGAAGAAATGGAGCATGGACAAAATGGAGAGTTCAAGCTCATGTTAGAATGCCTACTTGAAGAGGGAAATAAAGAGCAAAATGCTTTGGAAGACCTCTTGAAGAATAGTCTCCAAAATGACTTGGCACTTGAAAGATTGCACTCACAAATGGATGAAATGATTGAAGCCTTAAGGCTTCAAAAAGCCTCGGAGGTGAGTGATATCCAAGAATCTTCCTTGGAGGTCGAAATTGAAAATCCTTCCTTGGCATTTGATCAAAACCAAGAAGAACTCTCAAATGCTCAAAATGAGAGGATAATGCTCATGTTGGAGACCATTCTTGAAAATGAGGAGAAGCACAACTTTGCACTCGAGGACTTGAAACATGAAGTGACTCAAAATGATGAGCACATCCGCACTTTGGAGGATGAAATGAAATCATTAATGGAGGCTCATTATGCCTCTCAATTTGAAAGTGTGGAAGGAAGCCAAGAAGAGTCCAATTCTAAGGAAGAAAATGAGCTTTACTTCGAGGAATCAAGACTTGAACATCCGCCAACCGACTCCATGAGTGTTAGTTATGCCAAGAAAAATGTGGATTAGAGTTAACCGGTGTAAATAAAAATTTGGTTGAAATTGACTCTAATCCGGGGGAAATAAAGGATGTCAAATTCCGAAAAAAAATTCAAGTTGGAGGCTTGAAGTCACATTCCAAGAATTTTTCAACATTGGAATTGTGTGGTGATATGGAAGTCGAAATACACGAATCAATGAAGGATTGCGAGGAAGAAGGATTAATACCATACATTCTACAATTTGAAAGAACAACAAGGCAAAACGACATTCCTCACATAAAAGCCAAGAAGTGAAAAATGAAGAAATTCATGCTTGGCTTGATCACCAACTTACCACCCCCCAACGCTCGTGGTCACAAGCTTGATTCTAAGCTAAGTTCCCGGTTCATATCGTCGAAGTGGCAAGAAAAGTGGTAAAGTTGACTTGCGTCGTGCCACAACGTTAGATGTGGCGCTTGGTGGGAGGCAACCCATCATTTTCAAAAATTTTGGTCATTTTATTTTTTAGAATAGCTTAGTATATTATTTTGCACTAATCTGCCAAGTTTCAGATTTTTTAGAGCTAAGTTGAGAATTTTTTAGAGTTGGAATGCACCAAAATAGTGCTGCCCATAAATGTATTATTGAGCCCAGGCGTTTTCGCACCTGCGGTCAGAAAATCCAAAGGTGCGCCTATGCAGATGCGGCCTCCAAAGCGCAGGGGCGGTCATTCTCGCATGAGCGGTTATTAAACCGTAGAAGCGGGAGCGCAGAAGCGCTTAAAATTCCGCAGATGCGAAATTCGTGCAAGTAAAATCCCAAACCCTCATTTCATCAGATCAGTCTGTTATCCCCAAAATGTAAAGAGAAAAAAATATTTTTTGCTCCTCTCATCGCCCATCTCTCGCGCTAAGGCTCGATCCTACACAAAACTACATAGGTATGTTCTCTTGATTCTCATCAACTTCTTCTCTTGTTCTTCTTCCCCTGTTCTGTTCCTCTTCTTTTCTCAGGCCTTCCATGGCCGTTCCCCTGTATTCCCAAGACCCTCTCTGATTTAGGCTAATATTAGGGTGAGGAATTTGGTTTTGAGTAGGATAATGTGTGCTGCGAAAAATGAAAACAAAATTTGTGGGAATTCTGAGTACCCAAATTATATGAAGAAGAAGCGATTTTAAACTGCCTGCAAAGTGTTCGATAAATTGTCTAAAAAAAATTGTGAGCTAGATACAAAAAATTATGGCCAAATACAGGAAACAAGAAGAAGATTCAAATGACATATGAAATAACAACAACAACGACGGTCAAGGATGATAATTCATGGCAAGACTCAATCTCAGAGGCTTCGAACAAGGATGAACACTGGAATACAATTGACAACAGGATGCTACTGGAAATGCAAAATTGGTATGCACGACCCAACATAAAAATCTGCAGATTTGTACCACATGGAAATGCAAGATTTCATGCAAGGAGGATAATCACCACAAAGACAATAAGGAACAACAACAAAAGCCAACACGGCAAACTTGCACGCAATGATGCAAATATTGACCAGTTCTACAAAACCAGTAGTAGCACAATAGCAAACAATGTGATATCAATTTTGAGTTCTTTACTTCAAATTGGTAATAGGGCTTATGTAATTACATTAAGTAGTCAGGTACATTCGTTATATACATTGACATTATGTTTTATTTTTGTAGATATATATATAAAAACTAGCCCTAGGCACCTCGCCTAGTGGATTTAAAAAAAAAAAATTCAATGTTAATGGAGTCAGAGGTCCATTGGGTACACTAATTTGGAAGTCTTGAGTACATATTAGTTTCTAAAAATCATGCCCCAATTGAACATAGTCAAAAAAAATTTTGGGCAGTCGAACCCTAGGGCGAACTCTGCAGGGGCGAAAATTCTCCGCAGATGCGGCTTTTCACATGCGAGTCCTTCTTCGCAGGTGAGACCTCTAGTACACGGTGCAATTTCCGCAGGTGCGCACTTTCTTCCGCAGATGCGCAACCGCACCTGCGACTGAACCTCCACAGGTGCGGAAACTGGCAACTTTTTGAAATTCCAGTGAGCTTGCAACAGGGGCTTCCCGGGACCATTCGGCTTGATTCTTTGACCTAATTGCAGCGTTTTAAATTGCTTAACATAATTCTACTGCCCAATTAACGTTGTCTTGATTTTTTGAAGGTACTTCGAGCTAAAATGGACCCGAACATGAACATAAATGCTCCGCACAGTCATGAAATTGAGGAGGAAGCGGAGGAACAATTTGATAACTCACGCTTCATGTCTGCTAATTTTCATCACCGGTATTATGACAATATTATCACAAGGAAGATAGTACTCGAGAAGGGGATCGTCGAGGATAAATTGGCCGAACTGCTCCCAGATTTCTATGGCCATTTACAATCCTCCGGATGGTCATGCTTCATTCCGACTCCATGCAAGGTCAATGAGGAGTGGGTTCGCGAGTTTTACGCAAACCTTAAGTGTACAATGTTCGCCGACCCACAACTCATCATTAGAGGCAAAAAAGTGAGGTTTGGGTTTGAGGAGATTAATGACGTATTCGGGGTTCCTAACCACCCACTCGAGCCAGTGCTAGAAAAAGATAATTGCAACAATGCAGAATGGCTTGTGTCCAAACTCTATCCTGTGAGCATGAGAGAAAAATGGGCCAATAAAAGAAGGGGATTGAAGTCGATCGACTTCACAGCCGAAGCTAAGATATGGCTCTACATCCTCTGCAATAGGGTATCACCTTGTGGGAATGTTTAAGATGTATCATACACTAGATCCCTGATCATTGCATGCCTTCTTGATGGCATTACCGTGAATTTCAGCTACTATATCTTAAGGGAGCTGAGGGATTATGTGCTTCAAGGTAGCACATCATTGATGTTTCCGTCTTTGATTACAGATTTGTGCCGGCGTGCACAAGTTAATGAATGGGGTGGTGTAACGGCCCGGCTGGTCGTTCTAAGAGTTTAGCCCCGTTTCCCTCAGTTTTTGCTTCATTTTATGTGGTTCGGCTTTATTTATGTGTGTTGGTCTGGTTGGTTCGGATTCAGAGTGGTCATGATGAGAATTGACGCATTTGGTCTCTCAAGGTAGCCTAATAGTTGAGAAAGTCAATTGAGAGTTGACTTATTGGTGAATGACCTCGGAATGCAGATTTTATGGCTCGGATGGTTTATTTAGGTGATTTTAGACTTAGGAGTGTGTTCAGAATGAAGTTGTAATGTCCGGTGTAGAATTAGGCTTGAATTGGCGAAAGTTAGTTTTTGGCGATTTTTGGTCGGCAGTGAAAAATAGGCTTCCGGGGTCAGAATGGGATTCCTGAAGTTGGAACAGGTCCGTAATGTCATTGTGGGTATGTGTGCAAAATTTCAGGTCAATCAGAGGTGTTTTGGTTGGTTTTGGCGTAGTTGGCGAAATTTGGAAGTTTCAAAGTTCATAGGCTTGAATTTGATGTGATTTTGGTGTTTTTGCATTGTTTTTGGTGTTTCGAAGGCTCGAAGAAGTTTGAATGATGTTATGGGATATGTTGGCATGTTTGGTTGAGGTCCTGAGGGCCTCGGGTGTGTTTCGGGTGGTTAACGGACCAACTCTTGGCTTGAAAACTGGGCAGATTTTTGCTGGTGTGAGTTTCTGGTTTCCTTCTACGCGATCACGGGAGGAAGTTTGTGATCGCGTAGACCTAGCTGGGGATGGCAGGATTTTTGTTATACGTGATCGTTTGGTGGAGGTCGCGATCGGGATCGCGTGAGTATGAGATGGTTGTGCAGTGGGATCACATGGTGTTGTTTGCGTTCACATAGAGTTAAAGGGGCGCGTGAGTGGGCTGAGTCGTTGTTCTTCGCGATCGCGTAGAGTGGTTTGGGATCGCGTGGGTTTAAGTCCTGCTGAATCGTGATCGCGTGTGGATGTCTGCGATCGCGTAGTGTAATTTGATGGGGCAGCAGATTTGTTCTTCGTGATCACGTGGGAGCTTCCGCGATCGCAGTGAAGAAAAGGCCTGGGCAGTTAGTTTTAAGTCCTATTTCGTTCTTGGCCATAACTTGTTTTTCCATTAGAGAGCTAGGGGAAAGGACATTTTGGACGAGTTTTTCAGCAGGGTTCTTGTGGTAAGTGTTCTTCAATCATTTTTGGTTCAATTTCATGAATTTGTCTTGATTTTCACCTTGCAATTTGAGGAATTAAAGTAGGAAAGTTGGGGAAAAATGGGAGGAAAATTTGGAAAATTCTTTTGGTGCTTTGGGTGGTCAATTGAGGTCGGATTTTGGTAAATTTGGTATGGGTAGACTCGTAAGGGAATGAGGATTCTTGTGATACAAATTTTATCGAATTCCGAGATGTGGGCCCGAGCTCGGGTTTGGCCGAATTTCGAGACTCTTGTATAATCTGATAGTTTTTGATTGGGTTGAGTTCCTTTGGTATATATTGATGATGTTAAACTAGTTTTGGCTAGATTCGGAGCAATCAGGATCCAATTTGAGGGGCAAGAGCATAGCAGACTAGTGTTGTAGCCCGGTAGAGGTAAGTAATGGTTATAAATCTTGTCCTGAGGGTATGAAACCCCGGACTACATATTTCTCACTGATTTTAGAATGGTGCACATGTCGGATGATGAGTATGTGGCGCGTACTGATTTTTGGATTGGACTAGGTCCTCTCCGCGGTAACTAATGAGTTGCATATTTACTCAAAACCTTATGTTAAATTATGTTCTAATGATTTGTGAAATAATTGGGCTATAAGCCGCATTTGGGGCCTCGTGTCGATCTGTTTAGACCCCTTGGGGGCTTTTTACTGCCATTTTACTCGCTATTTGTTGATGATTTCACTCAGCCACATTGTGCATAATGTTTTTCGAAACTCAGCCTGGTTTACACCACTTTGAGATTTAAAATGATGTTTTGGGTCGAGTACCCTGTTATACTGATTCGCCCGAGGGGAATTTTGAGTGGTTCTGCTGAGTGAGGCCGAGGGCCTGATTGTGAGGTGCTGAGTGATGGTGAGGTTCTGAGTGATGGTGAGGTGTTGAGTGATATTAGTGCTTGGGCTGAAAGAGCCCCTCCGAAGTCTGTACACACCCCCAGTGAGTGCACAGAGTGCCAAGTGACGAGTGATTGGGAGGCATGAGTGACTGTGAGGTGTTGAGGGACTGATTACGAGTGATGGTGAGGTATGCCCGAGGGGCTGATTATGAATGACTGTGAGGCATGCCCGAGGGGATGATTATGATACATGTTTTGCCCGAGGGGCTATTTATGATTTTACTACTCACTCTGACCTTATGAAATATGTTTTGCCGGAGGGGCCTCTATATGAGTCATTTCATTTTCACACTAAATATTTCAGTTTGAAGTTGTTGAAAATATACATTCTTCAAAGGACTTTTATGAAAGTTGGTTTTAAGGCATGATGACTTCATATATCTATGTTTATACTGTTGGAAAGAAAGGTTGTGCATCTTGTGAATTGATGACATTGATTTTATGTGTTTCTTGTTGCTCAGAACTGATTTATTTTCATTACTACTGAATTGGTGTACTCACATTACTCCCTTCACCTTGTGTGCAGATCCAGGTGTTAGGGCATGGTGAGTTGTCTGTCTGTTCCAGAGATTCTCGGAGGTTTGTGAGGTAGCTGCATGCGTCCGCAGTCCTGCTCCCTCTCCTGCTTATTATTTTAGAATTTAATTTCTTTTGAGTTGTATATTTTTTGATGTAGATGTTGATGACTAGTGACTCCGGGTTCTCGGGGGATTGTATTTAATGTTTAGTATAGATTTAACTGTTTTATAAATGTTTAAAGGAACCTTTATGGGTAATCAGTATAGTAAAGATGTAAAAGGGAAGCTTATTATGATTCGAGTTTGGGTTTTGGATGGCCTAGTTCCATGATAGGCGCCATCACGACTGGCCTGAATTTGGGGTCGTGACAGATAGAGATCATTGGATACTGACAGACAAGCCATTTCACCCATTGAGAGTGTCAGGAGAAGGCAATGTGCTAAAGAAAAAGAAGAGAAAAGTGGAAACTACTATAGGTGAGGGGTCATCCTCACAAACTGCTCAGGCTGAGGGACCATTTGGGATGCTAAACTCCCAGCTTGCATCCATTTGTGACCTAGTGTCACAGTTCCCCAGTGGACCCTCATACTCCCAGCCTATGCCCGAATAGTTCCCCAGAGATGACATGAAGACCTACTTAGATGCACAGAAGAAATAGGCAGAATCTCAGGAGAGAGTAGCAGCATCTGTTGGAAAACTCGAGGCCGCCTATGGAAACTTGGCCAAGGCGCATGTGGATCTTCAGTAAGACTTTGAAAAGGAGAAAGCGATAAACAAGAAGAAGGGCAAGTTTATGATCAAAATGTGGAGAGGCATCAAAGCCATCTTCAAATGGGGGAAGTCGAACAGGAAGATACCTGTTGCTAATGCTGAGGATAGTGAGGAGTATTCTTTCATATTGGATGTTGATGATGAGGATGATGATGAGGATGAGGATGATGACGGCGAGAGTTCTCAGGAGCACTGATTAGCCTTTTCTCCTGCAGTCTGCTAGTCTGATGCAGACATCAGGGAGACCCTCAAACTATGTTTCTTTACTTTTGATGTTGTGCAGTGGGACACTGCAATGCTTTTAGTTGGGGGTGGATTTAGGAGCATATTTTATCTATACTATGACTTGGTGTATGTTCCATTGCCGGGCTTCTTTGTTGTTTATGGATATTATGTGCCCTTGCCGGGCCTATTTTGTGATATCGTGTGCTATTGTTGAGCGTGGTGTGATTAGTCTATTTTTAATTTTCTTTCTTTACTTATTTTCTTTTGTAGCCTTTAGTTTATATTATTTTTGCTTCTTTAGTATTAGTTGCTTTTATTTTAGTATTCTCTTTAGTAGTTTTGTTCTTTTATTTTTATCTCTATGGTAGTATTTCCTTGGGTTTTTTTTATGCTACGGTTCTTTCGCAAGAAATATTTTTGAAGTGAACCGGGGTGACTTTTCCCGATGATAGATGGCATGACAACTTTCTTAAGGGAATTAGTCTTGTTTTGCTAGGTGGAGACTTTTGGATTATTTGGTACTACCAAAATTAGTCTCTTGTATGTGAAATGTGAATTAAGAATACCCCTCCGAATGTTGGTTTTTAAATTGAAAATAAAAAAATATAATAAGTTTCAGGGTAAATAATAATTTGTGTGATAAATGTTTGGCTCTTTTAGTGACTCTTTGCCCACTAGTTTGCATGATATTGCTTTAGATTCTCTTATTAGGAAGTGAAATTGATCCGTCTTGACTAGTTCATTTTCCATGTGTGTTAGAGTTTGTGTAAATAATTCTTGGGTTTACTTCTATCATCTAGCACTTTCCCGGTTGCTCTTTCAGTGCTAATGATAATTATGTTTGGTTGGAGAAATGACCTTAGGCATTCTTTGTGTTATTTGAAAAACCTCTTTTGCCTTTCAAGCTTACCATTGCATAAATATTATCACTAGTTACCCTATTTGAGCCTTTAACCTTTTTTTGGTCACCTCATTACAAACCTTTCCCATTTTGTAAAATAATTTCCTCTTTTGAACCCGTCCCTCCTTCAATATTGAGAATGAGGCTAAAAGCCTAAGTTGGGGGTGTGGTGTCAAGTTGAAAGTTGGTAAGGTTGTACATTGAGTGTAGGAATGTATACCTCAAAGTATTCACATGAAATTATTCAAGCTTCAATATATATATATATATAAAGAAAAAAAAGAGACATATGTATATAAATATGGAGCCTTGAAGAAATTTAGAGAGGTATTTCAGGTTCTATGTTGGTAACTAGGTACCAATGAGGGCTATGTGGTTTGAAAAGAAACAAAGTGCAACAAGAAAGAAAAATGTGAGTAGTATTCAAGGAGGGTGTAGTCACTTGTATCCCAAATGTTTATCCGACACTTCCCTAAACCTACATTACAAGCTTAAAAAGTCTTTATGGGATCTCCAACCGAATGTTCTTGAACAGGCGACGAATTAAAATAAGGGAAAGCTTATGGTATGATGTGTTGTAACACTTGAAATTCTTTGTGAGAGTGAGTGTCTTCGTGAATTTGTCCCTTGTGTTGTTATTGTAAATATGGTGATTTTCGGACTCTCTTTCTTGTGAGGGAACATGAATTAGGATGGATTTGTTAAATTGATACACCTGAAAATGAGTAAGTTGAGCATATGTAGTTGACTAGTGCTTTTGAGTCACTTCTTGAGGCTTGTTCTTATCACTTGATTATTTTGAAACTCTCGGGCACTTCTTCAAAGTTGTTTTTAAATGAGGGAGTTATTTTGGGTAAGATGCACATACTTGAGCCTAATTATTAGTACCAACCAAATCCATAAGTGTGATGCTTAATTGGAGAATGTGATTGGTAAATAATAGCAATATGACTCGTGCTTTAAATGGTAGAACCTCATTGAATTGTTCGTTTGATTTTCTTGAGGACAAGCAAAAGCTTTAAGTTGAGGGAGTTGATGAGTGGTGATTTTACCACTCATTTTTGTCTATTTTTGTTATATTTTACATCTTTCAATGATAACATGAGGTCGTTTATAGTGTGTATTGTTCAAATTTTAGGAAAATGATGCCACGAAGTGATTTGTGATGAATTGAAGTGGAATTGAGCAAAAATTGGTTGAAAGAGTACAAAAATTTCCAGGGATTCCGCATTTGCGGAACATAGATCGTAGAAGCGACCCCGCACCTGCGGGGAGAAATCCGCACCTGCGGAATTGGACAATCTTGCCTGGGATAGCACCTGCGAGGCAAGAACCGCAGAAGCGGTTCCACGTCCGTGCTTGGAAGACCGCATCTGCGGAAAGTACTAAGTTCACCCAGAGTTGCACCTGCGATAGGAGATCTGCATCTGTGAAACCACACCTGTGAAGATTTTTCCGCAGGTGCGGTCAACGGGCTTCAGTTCGGGGCAGATTTGTAAATTCACATTTTCCTAATCCCAAACCCACAAATACTTGACCTAGCAGATATTTTCAGGATCTTTGGCTTATTTTTCAGTAGAAACACTAGAGAAGAACAAGTTTTGGAAGCTAGGGTTTGCACACAGACTTGGGTTTTAAAGATTTGAAGCTTGTGGTTACGGATTTCTTACCCATTTATGTTTATTTCTTCATTTCCTTGCTTTGTATTGAATATTTAAGTGTTTAATATTTATTTCCAACACTCAATCTTGTTTATGGAAATATTCATGTTTAAAACGTGGATTAAATACCTTATTGTGCTTATGTATTGAATGATTTTCATCTTTTAAGAAGTGAGTTATTGTTTCTTTAATTATTCTTGTCTTTAATGTTTCCAAAGGGAGTAGCTAACCCTAGGACTCGCCCATTAACTCTGAATTAATTTTGGGAAAGATAATTAGAGGTTAGGAAAGATTAATTAACAAGAACTTGAGGTTTTAATCCTCATTTTATAGATTCTACCTAGAAATATGATTGAACTACTTGTAGCCATATCTGGGTGTAATTAATCTCTTAATTGGGTTAGGAATAATTCAATTAGGAAGTCTTGTTAGTCTTCGGAAGAAGCTAATTAAGAATAATTGTCCGTGGCTAATTAACATAAACCCGCTCATATTTAAAAAATCGTGAAATACATTGGATCGTTACTTGAGTGTAATTCCCGATGCATCCATACTTGTATCCATTGATCATTTTACTTACTTTCTAGGTTAGTTTACATTTTTTGCATTAGATATAAATATTTTTACAACAAAAATCCAAGTGTTTGGTATTGCACGATAAGTGATAATTCTCTTACATTCCTCATCGCCTACATATTATTCTCTGTGGGATTCGACCCCAACCTAGCTGGGTTATTATATTTGACATCGCCCCCTTTACACTATTTTAAAGTGTAAATTAGAGCGTATCAACGTACATTGACCCATTACCAATGGCGTTATATACACGTATATATATATATATTGATCAACGTACATTGACCCATTACCAATGGCGTTATATACGCGTATATATATATATATATATTTATGGCGTTATATACGCATCACCACCTGATCAACTGGTATAAGTTGATGAGTTCGCCCACAGTGGCCGAGATGATATGATGGGATGCCCTCAGAGGCTTGATGATGTTATTTACCCATATACATTGTATGACATTTATACGCATATGCATGACATTTTAAATATTAAATGATTCATAGAGCTATTCAGGCTTATATGTTGAGTCTTTTACTTCATGTTTCTCTCATGACTTTCATTTACTGATGCTCATTCCTTACATACTGGATACTTTATTTGTACTGACATCCCTTTTGCTTGGGGAAGCTATTTTCATGCTCGCAAGTCCCGATAGACAGCTGTTGATACCCAATTTTTCTAAAATATTTTTAATATTTCATATGTACCTTCAAAATAATGCATTAACAACGATTGATATTTTTCCATAATTTTCCTATATTTTGTCTAATTTATCGAGCATTTTATTTCCAATAAATAATTACAAAATCGTGTCACAAATGATTTCAAAGGCATTTCTTGATTTAATTCATTTTTTATGGTCCTAATAAGATCAAATTATTTCATAATTAGCCAAACTGACATCTTTTGGATATAATTGCAATAACTTTGCAATTATAGCCTAAGCATGTAATTTTATACTATGTTTTAGCAGAAATTAGCCTTCTATATTTTTAAATATCAAATAACCATTTTTAAGTTATTTCCATGCATATGATTCATTTTTTATAAATAGTAATTACCTTATAAAACTATTTTAATTCAACTATCTAGGTATTTAACAAATAGCCCATGCCTATTTCAATTTTAGCCTAATTGATTAATCACTCCCTATTAAACCAACCCAAACCTGATTAAATCAAGCCCAAATCCATTAATCCCCCGACCCAACGTCTCATTTAATCTGGACCGTTGATCAATTTTTTATCAACGGACCAGATTCCCCCTTTCCATAATTAACCTAATAGTCTACCCCTCCCCCCCAAACCCTCATTCTCTCATTTCTCTTCTCACACTCCACTGTCATCTCCTCTCTTCTTCTCTCAAACGCTCTCTGCCCTAACCCTAATTCCCCATCGCCGGTGCTCTCATGGCGTCGACTATGGGGACTTACCACCATTCTCCAGCCTTAATGGCTCTCCTGTGCCGGGATTCCTGCCTTCTTTGAGGTCCTCAAGGGACCAGTAGCCATTCCACTCACACCTGGGCCTGTACTCACCATTCTCAGGCCACCATGGCTCGATCGAGTAAGATCTTTCCTTTTTTCGGCAAAACCTATGGGTTTCTAAGCCGGTCTCTCTATTTCTAGGTTATTGTCTAGAAAACCCTTACGTCTTCTACTGTACCTCTTAGATCTATAACAGACTTGGGGTCTTTCTTAGCTATTTTTGTTTGTTTCATGAAAAACCTTTCGATTTCTCTAAGCGTCGCTTTATTTTTCCATTACGGTTTCCGGAACTTCTCTTAAAAATATATTTCTGGTCTTTTAATGTTGTTCTCTAATGTTTAAAATGACCTTTTGTTAAAATTTCTTTTTAGTCATAACTTGTTATCATAAAACCTTAGTTTTAACACTTGTTATAATTCTGAGTCCGTCTTTGGTAATATGTTTGTGTGTTTTTTTCTCATGAACACTCTGAGTTTTTGTGATTTTACCCTATTATGTTCAGTAGGGTTTCTGATTCTTGATTCTTCCGCTTATATTATGTTTATTCTGTTAATTACTCTAATCAGTTCTATCTTCTCTAGTTGAATCCCTAACTCTATGTGATTCTTACTTTACTATGTTTCTGATTTTCCTTCTTCTTGCCTATTATGTGTTTATTCCGTTTGTTCACAGAAAGTTTGTGTTAATTCTCCCCTTAATTAGTACTACTCCTATTTGAATCCCTAATTTTCTGTGATTAACACCTTTTACTGATTTCCTGTGATGATATCTTTTACTGATTTCCGATCTCTAAGTTATTTTCTTGCCTTATTTTATGGTTGACTATACTATTAATTGATTCTTATGATATTTCCTTAATTAGAACCTTATGTACCTAGTCCGAATTACCTATTACGTACTTGCACTATTTGAATTGTTTCCTTATCTGTTATGCTGCAGTTACACATTGATTTCTTTCCGTATTTGTTACATGTTCTTACAGTTTGAAGTTGACTCCCTTAATCAAGGGAGTACTTGCACTGATTTTACTCTAATTGGTTATGAGTTCCATAATTTACTTCCTAATTGTGATTCTTACCTTATTCTACCTAGTTTCAAACTACTATATATATATACACACTCACTCGAAGAGAATCCACTCAACACACACGAACACACTAGTTCAAACTCTATCTCCAGCACTCAAAGCTTTCTGCTCCCTTTCTGTGTCACTTACTATTATTCTAAGTTAGCCGGCTGCATGCCAAGGCTAACTATTATGCTCTCATGTCCCTTCACTTTGTTGTTACTGTCTCTTTACTGATATATTCTGATTTTAAATTCACGTCCCAAAACCAATATGTTTCTTTTACTTCTTCAGTTTATCATGTTCCTAATCTGTTTCTATCTATTGTTTTGTTGTTCAACATGTAATTGACCTCCTTGCATCATTGCTTCACCTAGTATGCTAGTTATGTCGTACCTCTTTAGGGTTAGCATGTTCTTATAAACCTGTAATCTGTCTCAATGTAACTCTACTTTGTTTTGATGCTTGTGTATTGGTTGTCTAGTTCCGATATGCACCTATTGATTTGTTACCCTAAGTTGTCTTGATGCTATGCTCCATCATGTTTAGTATGAAATCATATACTATACTATCTCCGAACCCCATGAATCCCCTAGAGTACTTATGATTCCGTGACTTTGTTCTAATTAGCACTCCTGAAACCATGTCTTACTATTTGCACTAATTGCCAAGGAAACCTGTCTGTTATGTGTTCACCATACCTGCTCTACTTGTCCCCAATCCCCAGTTATCCCTGTGTGAAGGTTTGTTCTCTAAGTATTGTTGAACTTGTTTGACTGACCTGCTGTTTATTTAAATTACACAACTATTTTCAAAAGCTATTTTACTAAAAAATTCTCCTATTTTATAAAACTACTTCAAATGGGTCTCTTTTTCAAATACTTCTTTCTTGTTAAACCTTTTCAAAACTATGTCATGCTCTCTCACTCTACTCTTAGGTCCTTAAGTTCTGCCTCTTTAATCTGTGACTGCTTAGGGATCCCTATGAGATCCCTCTGAACTTTGATGCATTAGAGCTGGCTCTTCCACATTGCACTTACTCAATTATGGTTGTGAAACCTGGGTGTGAGCACTGCCCAGGATCCCTTGAGGTCCTTAGGAAACTCTGACACACCCAGATATGAGAAAGGCTATGAAACATTTGGGCATTTGAGGTTATGAGAATCTGGGCCTGTTTTCAGGCTCCCTATAGTGTAACTTCTTGTTTTTCTTATTTACTTATGTAATTCATTCACATTGGTTTGTAATAATTGTTGTAAACGAATATTGGGGATTGATAGTGAAAAGGGGAGGGTAGCCATGTCTGTTGTCGATATCAATGGGGTAGAAACCATGCCTTAGGCTTACATTTCTATGTGCGCATTAGAATCCATGTTTAGGACCAATACATTCTAAGCATGTCATGCATTAGATATCATGTTCTTAGGTTTACTGTTTCAGCATCTCATTTGACATTATTTTCATCACTTAGAAATCCTGCTTCTAGGCTAAATAACAACATTAACATGAAAACTGTTGCTACTGCATATTCTGAAATCATGTTGTAACTTTCTATGCATCTAGAAATCATGATTTTTTAGGAATTTTTCATATAAATCATTCTGCATCTTATAATGTTCATACTAGATACCCTGTTTTACGATCTCACTAAGTCACACCTAGCTAAACTACTGATGCATGAAAAAAGGAACATAAGACAGTCTCACATATGATTATCATGTGTTAGTAAAACTGGTAATAACCCCTGTGTCTTTGCAACACTTAGAACAACATGCTTTAGGTAAAACAAATTCTAAACTGTTTTAATAATTTTGGTAACTATTGTGCATTCCCTCCCCCCTACGCCTAGGCAAGCCTTAGGTAACCAACCTTTATAAAACTGGAAAACTGTTGCTTTTTTGTTTACTGCTTAATGGTTAATAGGCTTAAAATCAGTAGGCAAACTGATTAGGGCCCTTGCTTCTGGGTTTATAAAATTGAAACTGCATATTGTCTGTGTTTTGATATTCACTTAGACATCATGTTTTAGGATCCTGTTTAATAATACTGCCCTTGTTTGTGTTTTGAGTCGTGCTGATTACATGCATTATCTGTGGAGGTAAATCTGAGCCTCTTACGTAACGACCCGACCGGTCGTTTTGTGTTATTAGACTCTGTTCCCCTAAATGAAACTTTCCATAGCGGCTTATTGTGATTTATGACTTACGGGGCGGGTGGTCAGGGATTCGAAAATGTTTAGAGTGCTATAGGAACACTTGGTTCCTTAAGGTTGGCCTTTAAGGCCAAGTTTGACTTCGGTCAACATTTTTAGTAAACGACCTCAGAATCAAGTTTTGCCGGTTCTAGTAGCTTCGTATGATGATTCCGGACTTGGGCGTATGTTCGGAATGGGTTTTGGATGACCCGGGAGCGTTTCGGCTCCCAATATTGAAATAAGAGTTCCTTTAGTTCCTATTTGTGGTTTGGGACATGTTTTTGTGTTATCGAGGTCCGAATGGAATTTTGAGACCGAGAATAGTTCCGTTATGTCATTTATAACTTGCCTACAAGATTTGGTATCATTCCGAGTAGTATAGGTCGGTTCGACGCATTGTTATCGAATTCAAGAACTTGAAGTTCTTAAGTTATGATTCCAGGAGTTTTGGGATGTGATTTTGAGTTTTAGCGTTGTTTTGAGTGGTCCGAAGGCTCGAGCGAGTCCGTAGTATGATTTGGTACTTGTTGGTATAGTTGTACGGGGGCTCGGGTGGGCCCAGGTGCCTCCCGAACACCACACGAGGCCAAAAACCAGCAGAAATAGCTGGTTGTGCACCTGTTCTGGTGTGACCGCAGGTGCGGTTGCCCAATCGCAGGTGAGACCCCCCAGAGGGCAGCCATTTCTCATAGGTGCGGACAAAGTTCCGTAGGATCAGAGCCGCAGGTGCGGTCTCCTCTCCGTAGGTGCGAGCCCAGGCTTCCTCGTCCACTTCCGCAGGTGCGGTCCTTGAGCCGCAGGTGAGGAACCACTGTCAGGCAGTGTGTTTCTTAAATACGGGATTCTTCATTGTTTTCTTCATTCCTTCCTCCGTTAGAACACTTTGAAAGCTTGGGAAAAGGGCTCCACGACCCAACCACTGATAGGTAAGTAAATTTTATCCCAAAGTTGGTTTAATTCAAGAATTCTTAGTTAAGTTAACCTTCTTAATTAGTAAAAATCAGGAAATGGGTAGTAACCTAGGGCTTTCGGGAATTTAGATAATTACCCGTCAATTAGCTATGAAATCAAGTAAAAATCATGTTTTAACGATCCTTAGGTTATGGGTGAGTGGTTCCTTCCTGAATTTTCAGAATCCGAGCGTGCGAGCCCGGGGTGAATTTTGTGATTTATTCAAGAATGATGAATTTACTAAATAAGTAGGAGAATTTCCATACTTTGAGCATAAATTGATGTATTTGTATAACATTTGGCTAGTTTCGAGTCCTCAGGTGTAGAGTTCGGAGTTTCATGCGCGTTCTTTGTCCGGGGAGTTGATTCGACACGAGGTGAGTCTCCTTTCTAACCTTGTAATAGGGAACTGTCCCCCTAGGTGATTTAAATGCTATATGTGATGACTGTGGGGGCTACGTACGTACAAAGTGATGAGAGTTCGTATGTAGCGGCTATTACTATTATGTCCGGGTAGTTAGGCCCAAATCATGCCTTGTGTTTTACTTGATATGAACTATATGCTTAATAAATTAAATGTTACATGTGGATTATTTCCCTGTGGTCATGGAATTTGAGAAAACTTGTAAGGAATTGTTCACTGAAAAGTAATTTAAGAAGGAATAATTTGTGTGCATATGACTGCTTCGCAATTTACATTCCGTGAGCGGAGTGTGATTTCCCCCACTCTTATGGGAACGGGCCGTACGCCATGGCGGATTGAGCGATGCACTTTTGGTTCGGGCCGTTCGATCTTTGGCAGTGCATAGAGAGGATTACTTTATGTCAAAGATGCACTTTTGGTTCGAGCCGTTCAATCCTCAGAAGTGCATAGATGTGAGTACTTTATGGAAAGGCGCACTTATGGTTCGGGCCGTTCGACCCACGGCAGTGCACGGACATGAATATCTTATGAATCCGGCCGGTTGTCCTTACCCTGCATGCACATGATTTATTTGTTACTAAATTCATGGACATTGATTTGACAGATAGTTGGGAAAAGGTGAAGTAGTAAGTGTTTTATTCATTCCCAGTACTTCCTTGGATTTCAGTGCCTTATATATATATATATATATATATATATATATATATATATATATATATATATATA
>ML306641.1:27340-46353 GCA_005239505.1 Nicotiana paniculata
GCAACAAATATATATATATATATATATATATATTTGTTGCTTCACTACCTTTACATGCCTATCGTTTCCATCATATTCTGTTAAATTATATTATTGGACCTTAGTGAGTGTCATGTCGACCTCTCGTCAGTACCTCTTTGAGGTTAGGCGTGATACTCACTGGGTACATATATATTTATATACTCATGCTACGCTTCTGTACTTAATTGTATAGGTTCTGAGGCTGGTTCATCTGGTTGTCGGACCGGAGTTTGATTTTGATTATAGACGGGCCTGACTTCACGGTGAGCTGCTTTCTCCTGGCGATCTCCGCCAGCACCATGGGGTTTCTTTTGCTTATTTTCCATCTATTTCCTTTAGACAGTGGGACTGTATATTATATCTTTTGTATATTCTGTTAGTATGCCCGTAGGACTTGTGGCACTAGTTCCTGGCACACACGTGATAGTTATTATGGATTTCGGATTTGTATATATATTGTCTCACGCCTCTTCATGACTGATTTTGATTAAAAACTAGCTAGTTATCCTTGTCGGTTCATGTTTTATGTTTTAAAAATTGAGTATATGTTGAAATATTTAATCTAATAAGAAAGAACCCTTAGTAAATTAAGTGTTGGCTTGCCTGACCCTGCTGTTGAGCGACATCACGACCTAAGATAGGATTTTGGGTCGTGACAACATGGTATCATAGCACTAGGTTCACGTAGGTCTCACAAGTCAAGGCAAACCCAGTAAAGTCTTGCGGATCGGTACGGAGACGTCTGTACTTATCTGTAGGAGGCTATAGGGTGTTAGGAAACCTCTCTTTGTTCTTACTATATCGTGCAGTCAATGATTTACTAAATTCATTCTTCTATTCTCTCACAGATGGTGAGGACACATGAATCTGATGTTCCAGTCCCGGGAAGGGCCGCTACCCCCGTTGTCCGAGGCCGTGGCAGAGGCCGGGGTAGGGCACCGACCCGTGGTAGGGGACGAGGGTGTCCCATCTCTATTCTTATTCCTCCACCAGAGGACCCTACTATGGAGGAGCAGGACGAGGTACTTACAGCAGATCCCGCTCCAGTAGACTTCATGACGGCTCCAGGCTTCCAAGCAGTCATGGGTCGTATGATGAGATTTATGGACACCATGTCCCAGGCTGGTTTATCTCCAGTAGATCCTGCCACTTCTCAGGTGGTAGGGGGAGTCCTGATCCCAACTGCCCAGGCTGCAGGCCAGACAACAACATTACATCATACCCCGGGTACACTGCCCGTGGGTGGGGTCCAGCCTGTTGCAGCAGCACCTAGGCCCAGACCAACTGCGGACGGCTATCCGCAAAAGCTATTGGATAGATGGACTCGATTGCACCCTCCAATATTTGGGGGTGAGCGAGGCGAGGATGCCCAGGATTTTGTGGATAGGTGCAGGGATAGACTGCACAACATGAGGATACTAGAGTCCCATGGAGTGGATTTCACTAACTTTCAGTTGGAGGGCAGAGCTCGTAGGTGGTGGCAGTCCTATATTCTCAGCAGGCCATAAGATTCTCCTCCTGTCACTTGGGAGCAGTTCATGCAGATGTTTCTAGATAGATATATCCCACCCTCTGAGAGGGAAGAGCTGCGGTATCAGTTTGAGCGGCTAGAACAGGGACAGATGTCAGTGACAGATTATGAGGCAAGATTTTCAGAGTTGTCTCGCCATGCACTCATGATACTACCTACTGATGCAGAGAGGGTGCAGAGATTTGTGGTTGGGTTGCATCCAGGTATTAGGGCCACTATGGCCCGAGAGGTGGAGATGTGTACTCCTTATCAGCTCGTGGTAGAGATTGCTCGCAGGATCGAAGGGTATCGGTCGAGGAGCAGGGAGCAGGGGCAGCAGGACAAGAGGGCTAGATTCTCTTGAGATTTCAGAGTTGCCCCAGCTAGGGGCAGAGGTCAGTTTAGCAGTGGTCAGCCCAGCAGGCCTTTATATTCAGCACCTCCACCACCTCCCCGAGGTGTTCCAGTGAGGCCTCATTTCAGTGCCATGCCAGAGCGTTCCTACCGTCCTCCATCCATTCAGAGTTCACCCAGTGGTTATCCCAGTCATCCGAGATCCTCCGACCCGTACTTCAGTGCTATGCCAGAGGGACATCACCCTCCGGCCATTCAGGGTTCTTCTTCAGGGCAGCAGACTATGGTACCTGAGAGTTGTTACGAGTGTGGAGAGCCATGTCATATGAGGAGGAAATGTATCAGGTTTTGGGGCAAGGCCGTACAATAGGGTTATCAGCCGATGAGTCCGGCACCAGCAGTCCGGCCACCTAGAGGTGGAGGACAGGTCGGGAGGGGGTCGTCCTAGAGGTGGAGGACAGGTCGGCAGGGGTCGTCCCAGAGGTGGAGGACAGGTCGGAAAGGGTCGTCCTAGAGGTGGAGGCCAGTCAGGGGGAGGTCAGGAAGCTCCTGTTCACTTTAGTGGAGCTTAGTCTTTCGGTACTCCAGCAAGATTCTATGCTATTCCGGCCAGATCAGATGCAGTGGCCTCAGACGACGTGATCACAGGTATTATCTCAGTATGTGGTAGAGAGGCTTCAGTATTATTTTATCCAGGATCCACCTATTCATATGTTTCAGCATTATTTTCTCATTTTATAGATTCTCCTTACGAGTCCTTGGGTTCTCCTATATATGTGTCCAATCCTGTGGGCGATTCTGTGGTGGTAGACCGAATTTATATGTGTCCAATCATGTGGGTTCGAGACCAGAGCGGACCTTTTATTGCTCGACATGGTTGATTTTGAGATTATTCTAGGCATGGATTGGCTATCTCCTTATCATGCCGTGCTATATTTCCATGCTAAGACAGTAAAAATAAAGAATTGGGTAGTAACCTAGGGCTTTCGGGAATTTAGATAATTACCCGTCAATTAGCTATGAAATCAAGTAAAAATCATGTTTTAACGATCCTTAGGTTATGGGTGAGTGGTTCCTTCCTGAATTTTAAGAATCCGAGCGTGCGGGCCCGGGGTGAATTTTGGAATTTCTTCAAGAATGATGAATTTACTAAATAAGTAGGAGAATTTCCATACTTTGAGCAGAAATTGATTTATTTGTATAACATTTGGCTAGTTTCGAGTCCTCAGGTCTAGAGTTCGGAGTTTCGTGCGCGTTCTTGGTCCGGGGAGTAGATTCGACACGAGGTAAATCTCTTTTTGTAACCTTGTAATAGGGAACTGTCCCCCTAGGTGAATTAAATGATATATGTGATAACTGTGGGGGCTACATTCACACAAAGTGAAGAGAGTCCGTACGTAGCGGCTATTACTATTATGTCCGGGTAGTTAGGCCCACATCATGCCTTGTGTTTTACTTGATATGACCTATATGCTTAATAAACTAAATGTTACATGCGGCTTATTTCCTTGAGGTCATGGAATTTGAGAAAAACTTGTAAGGAGTTGTTCACTGAAAAGTAATTTAAAAAGGAATATTGTGTGTGCATGTGACCGCTTCACAATTTACATTCTGCGAGCGGAGTGTAATTTACCCCACTCTTATGGGAACGGGCCGTACGCCACAGCGGATTGAGAGATGCACTTTTGGTTCGAGCCGTTTGATCCTCGACAGTGCATAGATGTGCGTACTTTATGGAAATGTGCACTTATGGTTCGGGTCGTTCGACCCTCGGCAGTGCACATGCATGACTATCTTATGACTCCGACCGGTTGTCCTTACCCTGCATGCACATGATTTATTTGTTACTAAATTCATTGACATTGATTTGAAAGATATTTGGGGAAAGGTGAAGTAGTAAGTGTTTTATTCATTCCCCGTACTTCCTTGGATTTCAGTGCCTTATATATATATATATTTATTGCTTCACTGCCTTTACATACCTACCGTTTCCATCATATTCTGTTAAATTATATTGTTGGACCATAGTGAGTGTCATGTAGACCTCTCGTCACTACCTCTTGGAGGTTAGGCGGGATACTCACTGGGTACATATATATTTATGTACTCATGCTACGCTTTTGTACTTAATTGTACAGGTTCTGAGGTTGGTGCATCTTGTTGTCGGACCGGAGCTTGATTTTGATTATAGACGGTCCTGATTACGGTGAGCTGCTTTCTCCTGGCGATCTACGGTAGCACCATGGGGTTTCTTTTGCTTATTTCCCGTCTATTTCCTTCAGACAGTGGGACTGTATATTATATCTTTTGTATATTCTGTTAGTATGCCCGTAGGACTTGTGACACTAGTTCCTGGTACACACGTGATAGTTATTATGGATTTCGGATTTGTATATATATTGGCTCACGCCTCTTCATGACTGCTTTTGATTAAAACTAGCTAATTATCCTTGTAGATTCATGTTTTAAGTTTTAAAAACTGAGTATATGTTGAAATGTTTAATCTAATACGAAAGAACCCTTAGTAAATTGAGTGTTGGCTTTCCTGACCGCGTTGTTGGGTGCCATCACGACCTAAGATAGGATTTTGGGTCGTGACTTAATTGCTCTTTCTTGCCTTTATCTGCTAAAGTCCTATTTGTTCTTGTCTGTCGCCTAGTATTTTCTCCTTTTAAACCTTAGGGGTCTGTCTAGAACTACCTATAGGTAGACGTCCTAATCCCCTCCAGGACCATTAAGAAGGGACGGGTAATAGCACGCATGGAGGTCGTTAAATAAACTCGCTTAATAACCACTAAGGGGTGGGAAAAGGTAGACATGGATATGATGACCTGTGCGCTAATGCAACGTGTATCCCCTCATTGAGGAGTGATTACCAGGCATTTCATGGATATTATCCTATTGGATAATTAACCTAGGACCCCCTATCTTTTACACATGTGTGCTTAGATTGTAAATCTTTCAAAACCTTGTATATGTGCCTAAACTTTAAATGTTTTAAAACTTTAGCACATATGTGTGCTTAGACTGTGAATCTTCTCAAAAAACCTTTATTTGTTTACCTATGTGCTTTTATTGCTTATGTGCTACCTGTTCACAAAGTTTGTTTGGCCGGGAACCACAGCTGTGGACTTCGAGGGGTGCCTAACACCTTCCCCTTGAAGTAATTTCAAGCCCTTACCCTATCTCTGGTTATCCAATATGTGTTTGTAAATGACCCTTAGTATGTTCCTTAATGCACCTTAATTCGTTAGGTGGCGACTCTTCAATTCCCTACCCTTTTCCCAAAAGAAAATGAATTCTCCCAATAATGTCGAATACCCCAACCGATCTGAAATGAGAGGGAGTAGAGAGGGGGGCGCGATAGCATGTCGACTCTACAGGGGATATATCTAGTCTTTTACCATTTCAAACTGCTTTGTGAACTTGTCTTTACTTTGTTAATACATGCGACCTTTCCCTTTCCCCCTTTATGTGCAATTAATTATTTATCTCTTTCAAGTACTTGTTCTTTTCAAAATCAAAACTAACATGTTTCTTTTTGTTTTCCTTTGTAAATGGTTTTCAATCATAACTGTTATATTTACCGCTTTCATAACGTGCAAATACATGACAACATGCTTTTATTTCTCATTTATTGTTGCATAATCATGCTCAACATTCATATTCCACTCGTGCCTATACAAATCCTATAGCAACGCTTGATGAGTGGTTGCGCTCTTCAATTTTATATCACCCCTAAATTCGAAAAGGCTTATTTGCGGTAAAACTAGTCGATCAGCAGTGCAATCGACGGTTCCGTGCCTTTTCCCCTCAAGTTGTCCGCTTGAGGGTACCAATTAAAACTCCATAGAAACCTTAGTCTGTTATATTGTACATGCATCATGGTCAAACCTAGCCGGGTTAATGTGTCGTCCGCACAATAACCCTTTAATAGAGGTTATTGCCAGATCCAAAAGTCCAAAATTCCACCGGGTTTTTCATAATCCCAACGGACGCAATCACGTTTTGTGCATTTATTTGGAGAGCTAAATGCATATATGCTAATCATAAGTGTATAAATAGTCGAGTCTGGCGGGGGTAAGGGTCTAACCTTATCTATTTTTCATAATATGAGGCACGAAATCCCCAGGTTCGGCATGGTCCAAAGAATACCACCATTGTTGCTGGATTGGTAGGAAGACCTTTCGCCAAGTGACAAAGACCGTGTGAAGAGGGTCCTTGGAAACTTGACTTCTTTACTGGATATCCAACCAAACAACATGTTGATCGAAGTAGCTACTATGTTCTGGGACGGAGAAAGGTCTGTGTTCTTTTCTGGCAACATAGAAATGACCCCCCTCTGGGAGGAGATAGGGGGCTTCGCGGGATTACCTTGGGATAGCCCAAGTTTGTTGGTGCCGAAAAACCGTGCTGCTAGGGGGTTCCTAAAAATGATGGGTTTAAAAAAGAAAGATGATTTAGAGTGTCTGACAGAGTCCTACATACCTTTTGACTATCTCTATGAACGATACGACCATAGCAAATCCTATCGTATTTTCCACAATGAGTTCGCTATTATTTCCTTGGGTCATATTCACCGCAGGGTTTTTGTATTCGTTGTTTGCTTCCTGGGTATGATAGTATTTCCAAGCAAAGAAGATATGATTCACACTAGACTGGCTATGGTAGCCAAAACCTTCATGGAGGGGATCGAAGGACAAAGATATACCCTTATCCCTATGATCATAGAAGACATATACCGAGCCTTGGACCGCTGTCAGAAAGGGTTCAAACACTTTAAGGGTTGCAATCTGCTACTACAAGTTTGGTTATTGGAGCATCTCCAAAGGGGTAAATATCGTCAAGAGTTTCCACGAAGGGTGTGGAATGATCATATAGCCTTCCATAACCCTAAGAGAATGACCTACATCCCAGATAGGTTTGCTCAACTGGAAAATGCTACAGAATGGGTGCAGTTTTTTGACAATTTGACTGAGGACCAAGTTCAATGAAAGTTTGAATGATTCCCTACCAGTGAATTCATCATCAGATCGAGGGACGCTCCGCACCTGGTGTTTATCGGTTTAAGGGGCATATACCCTTATGTTCTGATGCGAGGCTAGAATTCATAGTTTAACATGTTATATGCCTTACATTTTATGTGCGTTAATGATAAAAACACACTTTTTATGTGCATAATGGAGTCAATTTCATGTGTAGGTGAATTGGAGATGGAAGCCGAGCTAAATGGATGCAAAAACGTCGAAAATACGCTCAAGAGGCGTTTGAGCCAAAACGCCATGCCTGGCCTGGCCTTATCCAGGCCTTAGAGCCAAAACGCCAGGCCTGGCCTGGCCTTATCCAGGCCTTAGAGCCAAAACGCTAGGCCTGGCCTGGCCTTATCCAGGCCTTAAAGCCAAAACGCCAGGCCTGGCCTGGCTTTATCCAGGCCTTAGGGCCATAAAGCCAGGCCCCGAGTTTGGTCAATTCCGAGTTTTAAAGAGTTTTAAATGTTTCCCGATTGGAATAGAAGTCTCCTACATGTTTAGGGTTTGTCCTAAACATATAAATAGACCCCAAAATCACAACTTGAAGAGACAGAGATGAAGAGGCGGAGATTCGAAGAGACGGACGGCAAGACATCAATTTGTACAGATTTTCTTCATTACTTTGTAGTTTCATTATGCAAGTTATTTTAGAGTTGATTCTTATGAACTTGTTTAGCTAACTTCTTTAATCTAGGGTTTTGGTAGAACCCGTTGAGGGATGAACTTATTGTGTATTAATATAATTCTGATTGGTTGATTAATCTCTATTTGTTCAACTACGTTCTTGTCGTAGTGAATTGAATGGTCATCAATTAGCTGTGCCTATTTATTATGTATCTACTTGAGAGAGAGTGTATATTTAGGTAGTTGTTTGAACAACATCACTTCCGGAGTATAGATGAAAGTCATAACCGAGGGTTTAGAGGTTGGATTAGAGATAACGATACCTCGGGTGCAATCTAAAGTGAACTGTAATGCAATCTAGCTAGCGTAACTTGAGAGAGTGCGTCTAGTAAATTATCATAATTACTTGAGAGAGATTTATGGTAGATAGAGTGTTCATGATTGATAGAAACAACTAATCAAGCTATATGAAGTATCCGAGAAGTAAATTCACCGACGGGGGAAACCATAACCTTAGATCTTTATTACAATTGTTTACACCTTAGCGTAGTTAATCTTTAGTTTTAATCTTTAGTGTTAGTAATTTAAATAATATCATGTGACAGTTGAGTATTCTAACAGTTTGCTTGATACGTAAATTCCCTGTGGGATCGACTCTGGTCATAATACCCCGGATTATATTTGCAATGCCCGCTTAGTCTTTTATTAGACATAGTTGAGCGTGATCATGTTCCCATCAGGGTTATGAGACAGGCAGGTAGGAAGCAAGTTATACCGCGAGTTTCTAAAATGAGTCATTACAGGGCAAATTTTCAGGACGACAACATCCCGTACAAATGTGAAGCTCAACATATGTGGAATCTAAAGGTTATTATAGAAAGGGACACCATTTTTGTTTACTCCATTATTTTCCTTGTTGGATTGCTGTCATTTGACGTGTTTGGGCGAGGAAGAATGTAAAAGCACGAAGGGTGATGCCGTGCGTGAGATTGTGACACTTGTTCTGGGAGTACCTTGGGTTTTGGACTTCGTATTAGTATTATATCAACTGTTGATTCATGTTATCTCGTATTTTATATTCTGTGATTTTATTATAAAGTCTAGTAAATCTGTTAAAGATAAAGAAATAAGGTAAATAATCATTAACGTTGGCTTGCCTAGCGGGTTCAATATTAGGCGCCATCACGATTCCGACGGTGGGAAATCCAGGTCGTGACATATATGGATTAATAAAAGGTTATTTAACATGCCAATAAAACTTATTAGACCATTTGATATTGTTAGAACCTCCAAACAGATAAATTTAGTTAAGTTAGTTAGAGAACTTTTGAATTTATAATATGGAAATAACACCATCGTATTTCACCTACCAAATATTTTTTTGTATGTTTTCTTATGTCTCTTTGACTGCTTTATTTACAAAACATTAATTATCGACATTGATATACCTCTAGAAAAATATTTTATTCTTCAAATAATATTTATTTTCTAAAATTAGAAAAATGATAAATAAAATACTTCTTTTTATAAAGGTAATTCTTCCGGCTCATGAGACACCCTCATTATTTTCAATAAACAAATTTATTGCTTTGTCCATAGAGTTCATTCTTTATAAATATTTATATTCGATTTATCTTGAGTAATTAAGAAGCTTACTCTTTACATCTTATCAGCAATCATTAAGTAAAAGTTAAATGCACATCACTCCAAAGGGTAATTCATTTTTTTATATCGTAAAACAAAATAAAATAAACTCATAAGAAAAATAATCATTAATTTTTTACATGCATAAATCCCTTTTATAACTTGATGAAATTCAGATATCCCAAAACCTATATAATATACCAAAAAAGGTAAAACCTTTTTTTTGCCAAAAGATAAATCAAATATACATCAATAAAAATTAAAGTGAAGTGACATGTGTTTCAAGAATCGCCGTTGGTCTATGTCAGGCAATACACTATATCTAAATAAAGTTGCAGAAGAATAAAAGAAAATGTACCTTTAAGCAGCAAAAGATTAAGATCAATGACTACAACTTGAATTATATGGATTAATAAAAAATTATTTTAACATGCCAATAAAGCTTATTGAACCATTTGATATTGTTAGAACCTCCAAATAGATAAAGTTAGTTAAGTCAGTTAGAGATCGTTTAAATTTATAGTATAGAAATATGCCATCGTATTTCACCTACCAAATATTTTTTCTGTATGTTTTCTTATGTCTCTTTGGCTGCTTTATTTGCAAAACATTTGTTAGCGACATTGATATAGCTCTAGAAAAATATTTTATTCTTTCAAATAATATTTATTTTCTAAAATTATAAAAATGACAAACAAAAAACTTTCTTTTATAAAGGTAATTCTTCCGGCTCATGAGACACCCTCATTGTTTTCAATAAACAAATTTATTGCTTTGTCTGTAGAGTTAATTATTTATAAATATTTATATTTGAATTATCTTGAGTAATTAAGAAGCTTACTCTTTACATCTTGTCAGTAATCATTAAGTAAAAGTTAAATGCACATTACTCCAACGGGTAATTCATTTTTTTTACATCGTAAAATAAAATAAAATGCACTCATAAGAAAAATAATCATTAATTTTTCACATGCATAAATCCCTTTTATAACTTGGTGAAATTCAGATTTCCCAAAATCTATATAATATACCAAAAAAAGTAAAACTTTTTTTTTGCCAAAAGGTAAATCATATATACATCAATGGGAACTAATGTGAAGTGACCTGTGTTTCAAGAATCATCGTTGGTTCTATGTCCGGCAATACACTATATCTGAATAAAGTTGTAGAAGAATATAAGAAAAAGTACCTTTAAGCAGCAAAAGATTTAGTTCAATGACTAAAACTTCAATTATATAGATTAATAAAAGGTTATTTTAACATGCCAATAAATCTTATTAAACCGTCTGATATTGTTAGAACCTCCAAATAGATAAATTTATAGATAAATTTAGTTAATTCAGTTAGAGAGCATTTGAATTTAAAGTATAGAAATAACGCCATCGTATTTCACCTACCAAATATTTTTTCTGTATGTTTTCTTATGTCTCTTTGGCTACATTATTTGCAATACATTTGTTATCGACATTGATATACCTCTAGAAAAATATTTAATTATTTCAAATAATATTTGTTTTCCAAAATTAGAAAAATGACAAACAGAAAGCTTTCTTTTATAAAGGTAATTCTTCTAGCTCATGAGACACCCTTATTGTTTTCAATAAATATTATTGCTTTGTCCGTAGAGTTTATTTTTTATAAATATTTATATTTGATTTATCTTGAGTAATTAAGAAGCTTACTCTTTACATCTTATCAGCAATCATTAAGTAAAAGTTAAATGCACATTACTCCAAAGGGTAATTCATTATTTTTACATCGTAAAACAAAATAAAATGCACAAGAAAAATAATCATTAATTTTTAACATGCATAATTCCTTTTATAACTTGATGAAATTCAGATTTCCCAAAATCTATATAATATACCAAAAAAGGTAAAACTTTTTTTGACAAAAGGTAAATCATATATACATCAATGAGAACTACTGTGAAGTGACATGTGTTTAAGGGTATATACCCGTATTTTGACGGTCCATGTGGGTCCATAATGAATACGGGACCTGAGCGTATGCCCAAAATTGAATTTCGAGGTTCTAGCATATATGAATTTTTGTTAAAAATTAAAACACTGAAAATCTAATGGTTTTAAAATTTTGGTTAATGTTTGATCTTGTTGGTAGCAGGTCCGTATTTTGGTTCCGGAGTCCGGTACAGGTCCAAAATAATATTTATACCTTATCTGTGAAATTTGATGAGAAACGGAGTTGATTTGATGTGATTCAGACGTTCGGTTGTGAAAATAAGAATTTCAAAGTGTTCTTGAAAATTTCATGTGATTTGGGTTAAATTCGTAGTTCTAGGTATTATTTTCCCGATTTGATCGCCCGAGCAAGTTCGTATGATGTTTTTAGAATTGTGTTCAATTTTTGTTTAGATCCCCGAGGGCCCGAGTGCTATTCGGATGATGTGAAAGTTGAGTTTAAAACTCAACAGGGTTGCTGGTGGACCAGATCTGGTGTGCCCGCACTTCCGAGCCTTTGGTCGCAGATGCGTGCTCGCAGGTGCGAGCCAAGCCCCGCAGGTGCACCCCAAGGAAGGGAGCCCAATTTCCACAGGTGCGGGTCCTTCTCCGCAGAAGCGGGACCGCAGAAGCGAAAGCAAGTCCGTAGATGCGGCCCCAGCCGACCCAATCAATTCCGCAGAAGCGGACACCTGGTCTGCAGAAGCGGATCCGCAGGTGCGGCCTATGCACCGCAGGTGCGAAAATTGCTGGGGTAGTGAGTTCATTTATAACAGAACTCAAGCCATTTCTTCAAATTTCAAAGGCTAGAAGATCTAGGGGCAATTTTCAAAAGAAAATTTATTCCCCAAAGTGTTGGTAAGTGATTTCAAATCATTTTCTTTCAATTACCATTGCATTTCATGAAATTTCAACCTAAAATCTAGGGTGTTCATGGTAGAAATTAGGGATTTAGGAAGAATTGGAAATTTTTACAAATTGGGGATTTAGATCTCGATTTGGAGTCGGATTCTGAAACTAATTACATATTCGGGCTCAGGGGTGAATGGATGAATGATTTTTGGTCTGAACCTCGAGTTTTGACCAAGCGGGCCCGAGGTCGATTTTTAAGTTTTTGGGGGAAAGTTTGAAAAACCTAAATTTATGCATTGTAATTGATTTCTTTAGAAATATTTGATGTTATTAAGTTAAGTATGGATAGATACGAGTGGTTTGGAGGTGAAAACTAGAGGAAAAGCGGTAATTGAGCAGTGAGTGGCATGTGGATCGAGGTAAGTGTTGTGTCTAACTTCGAATTGAGGGATTAGGAACCCTTGCCTTAATTGTTATGTGAAAATCATGTGAGCGGCGTATATGTGAGGTGAAGAGTACCTATGCGCCGCCAATTTATCTATTTTTGCCTATTTCTTTCTGCTCTTCTTATATTGTTTCTTCCCTGCTTTAATTGTTACATTCCTACTTGTAATTCCATGCCTAATTGCTACTTGTTCGATATTGTTCTTCCTTGTTGAATATAATTGTTAATCCGTAGTTTTCCTATCCCCTTTTATTTCCTTAAACTGTTCTTGTTTATGTTTTAATGATATTTTGGACTGGTCTCGCTGAGTAGTATTACCGGAGTAGAGTTTTATTGAGTTTAAGATTTTCATTTTGCCTTGTTATGAAGTTTAAGTATTAAGGAGAGTTTTGTGTTAATTGTGGAACTTCAATATTTCCTGTATAATTGATATAAATATGGTGGGATCAGGTTGCATGCCGCAACAGGAGAAATAAGGGTGATATATTAAGGAGGAATAAGGGTGAATTGTTATTACACGGTGGGATCGGATTGCACGCGCAACGAGTGTAATAAGGGTGGAATGTGGTAATATAAGGGTGAATCGTGATTGATGTTTATTATGATATGGTGGGATCGGGTTGCGCGCCGCAACATTTATTCTATATTTTGTTATTTATGTTATTAAGAGGAAATAAGGATGGATTTTTGATATTATACGGTGGGATCGGGTTGCGCGCCGCAACAACTCATGTGTTTATGTATTTTACTTCGACTGTGTAAGTCATTCGATAGTTTTGCATTTCACTTAAGGGTTGGTTATAGCTGAATGTTGATGAGACACGTTGAGTTCTGTAGCTATTCTGTGCAAGTCATTGCTTTTACATTATTCTTCTTTCCTTTCTGTATTACTATTCACTGCATACAGCTTATATTGTGAGTGATCTGCCGTAGCCTCGTCACACATTTGTCGAGGTTAGGCTCGGCACTTACCAGTACATGGGGTCGATTGTATTGATATTGCACTCTGCACTTTCTGTGCAGATTTCAAAAAAGGTAGTGGTTGATTGAGTGATTGGCCAGATTATACAGTTCGGAGACCCAAGGTAATCCTGCTGGTGTCCGCAGGCCCTGGCGTCCGCAGGCCCTGGCATCTCCTTCTACACTTCTATACTTACTGTTTTTAATCTTTCCCAAACAGTTGTAATTTCTTTCAGACAAATATTTGTAGAAAATCATAGTGTGTTCGTGAATTGTGACTCCAGATTCTGGGTAGAACTATCATGTATTTAAAGTCGATATCTATATAGTTTCACGTTTATTTCCCTTTGTTTAGCTTGTTTACTAATAATCACTAAAATGAAAATAACTAGCTAAATAACCTCTAACGTTGGCTTACCTGAAAAATGTGATGTTAGGCGCCATCACGGTCCCGACGGTGAGAATAAAGTTTTAGAGAATATAAGAAAAAGTACATTTAAGCAGCAAAAGATTTAGATCAATGACTGAAACTTGAATTATATGGATTTATAGAGGGTTATATTAACATGCCAATAAAACTTATTAAACAATTTGGTATTTTTAGAACCTACAATTAGATAAATTTAGTTAGGTCAGTTAGAGAGCGTTTGAATTTATAGTATAGAAATAACGCCATCGTATTTCAACTACCAAATATTTTTTTTGTATGTTTTCTTATGTCTCTTTGGCTGCTTTATTTGCAAAACATTTGTTATCGATATTGATATACCTCTAGAAAAATATTTTATTCTTTCAAATAATATTTGTTTTCCCAAATTAGAAAAATGACAAACAAAAAGCTTTCTTTTATAAAGGTAATTCTTCCAGTTCATGAGGCCCCCTTTTATTGTTTTCGGTAAACAAATTTATTGCTTTGTCCGTAGAGTTCATTCTTTATAAATATTTGTATTTGATTTATATTGAGTAATTAAAAGCTTACTCTTTACATATTATCAACAATCATTAAATAAAAATTAAATGTACATTATTCCAAAGGGTAATTCATTTTTTTACATCGTAAAACAAAATAAAATACACTCATAAGAAAAATAATCACTAATTTTTAACATGCATAAATCCCTTTTGTAACTTGATGAAATTCAAATTTCCTAAAATCTATATAATATACCAAAAAAGGTAAAACTTTTTTTTTCCAAAAGGTAAATCATATATACATCAATGAGAATTAATGTGAAGTGACCTTCGTTTCAAGAATCATAGTTGGTTCTATGTCAGGCAATACACTATCATACTATATTATAAGTGTGAAGACTTTTAGATAATGTTATTTTACTAAAATATTCTTAAAAACTTGAATAACCAAATTACCCTATACCTAAAGTAAAATTATTTTTTATTAAATATATATAATTGATCATTTAATTGAGATCCTAATAAATGGTAGTATTCAATTATCCTTCCCATCTTTCACTTTTTTTGTCAGTTTGCTTCTTTGAGCTTCCACTATTAAAATCATCCGTTCATAACCTTTTTATATGCTTAAAAACAATTTTGTAAAAAAATGCACACAATATATTGTCACTTCATTTCTTTTACAGTGCATTCTTTATGCCAAAGTCGTATGCATTGGCATAATTTTTCTCTCCCATAAAAAGACAATAATCTATTGGCTTTTGCTTTCCTGTTTGGCAACATATACATTTTATTGGTAAATTACAGTTTTACTATTCTATGTACAAACTTTTCTTTCCCTTTATTATTTTGCCTCAGGACTTCATGAAATTTAGTCTATCTTTTAGACTTTTGAATTCCTGTACTATTCTAAGCAAGACTCTGTCGGGATATTATCCGTAAATAAAAATCATATATTAAGCATCATCATCTGATATATACTTACTTTGCAACCCGTTCTTTACTTTTGTAAATTATTAGTGGAATTGTTACTATTTGATGCTACTTTTTCTCACCTTTTACTATATATTGTTGCTCCCTGATGGCTACTATTTGACACTACTTTTTCTACTCTTTGCTTATCGCCTTTCTCCCCTCTCTTTCCTCCTCTTCTCGTTACGACCCAAATCCTAACCCAGGTCGCGATGGCGCCCAACACCGTTGTCAAGCAAGCCAACATTTACCTACTGAAGAGTTTCATTCACTTTTCCAAAAATATTTCCCAATATTAATTAGAGTAAATTTATGACGTTCGATAATAACATATAAACTAGGAAATTTTAAGCTGAATAACCAAAAAAATGTCATAATTTAATAAATACATCCCAAAAGAATGGTACACTAATGTGTGTGCCAGGAACTAGTGTCACAAGTCTACAGGTATCTAGTAGAGTAATACCGAAAGGAATAAAAGTTTGTCCTACTATCTGAGAAAAATATAGACAGAATTAGCAAAAGGAACAACTCCAAGGTGCTGCTGGAAGTCGTCAGGAGAAGCAACTCACCGTGAAGCCTCGACCAGGTGTAAATCAGGAACGAGCTCCGGACTAATATCCAGATGCAGCTGCCTCAGAACATGTACGATTAAGTACATAGGGTAGCATGAGTACATAAATAATATGTACCCAGTAAGTATCCCGCCTAATCTCGAAAAAATAGTGACGAGAGGTCGACGTGACACTTACTAGGGCCAAAATAATATGTTCTAAATATAAGACTAATCAAGGATGGCATTTATAAATACATGATAAAGACAGGAGCATCGAATTTCCTTACAATTACCTTTACGCGTCAAGTCCTCTATCGTACAGATTACAAATTTCATTCTTCCAGGATATTCAACAGGTAAATAACCACAAAAACACCAAACAGTTAACAAACACTAACATGCTGTGAACGTACGGCAGATACGACGCAATAATAAATGTGCACTGTCGAAGGGTCAAACGGATCGAACCATAGATGCATCTATTACACCGCTCACGAATCGAACATGTGACGCGGTCAACATAATAGTAGGGCTATCCCGCTCGCGAATCATACCTGGGACGTGGATGCCCGTATATATACACATAATTAACAGAGATCTTACAAGGAAGGACCAATAATATAAATTGCGAGATGTAACCTTCTAGATGTTCACTTAATAATTCAATGTTATTTGGCAACCTAAATTATCGTTAAGATTATGAATACGGCACATAAAGCATGCTTGTGAATCCTAAACTACCCGACATAACATAGTAGTAGCTGCGCACAGACTCTCGTCACTTCGTGCGTGCGTAGCCCCCATATTTAATGGCATATAATTCGTTATATTTACCTACATGGACAATTCCCTCTTACGAGGTTAGAAAGGAGACTTACCTCGTGTCAAGCCTACTTTCCGGGTCAAGAACGCGCCCGAAACTCCAAATTCGTCGCCCAAGGACTCGAAACTAGCCAAACATAACATAAATAAATAAATCTAGGCTCAAAAGTCCACAATTCCCCTATTTAAATGATTATTTCAACCTAATTTGCAAAATCCCAAAATACACCCCCGGCCCAACATGCTCGGATTCCGGAAATTTTCAAGGAAAACAATCACCCATAACCTAAGAATCAATATTATATGGTTTTTGCATGGTTCCATAACAAATTCCTTTGTAAATTCTCACTTTTATCAAAACCCTAGGTTTTACTCCAAACCCATAATTTCTACTAATTTAATGTGTTAATCTACCCAAAAATTCAAGTATTAAACTCACTTTATGGTAGGATTTACTTACCTTACAATTGCTGGGTTGAATCTCTCCTTTGCAAGCTCTCCAAATCGTCCAAGATGAAGAAAAATGGTTCAAAAATGGCTAAGTCCCGTATTTAAACAACCTCACTGCCTTAAGGTTTTTCGCACCTGCGGCTCGAGGACCGCACATGCGGTCTCGCATCTGCGAGAAAAATCTCGCACCTGCGGAAAATGGGAAAGGGGCCAGTGGTCGCACCTGCGGAAGGGAGTCCGCACCTGCGGAACTGGGCAGCACCCTCTGAGGCCGCACCTGCGAGGCGTTGACCGCACCTGCGGCTGGTCCTTCGCAGGTGCGGTCGCACCAGATCTGGTGCAGCAGCAATTCTTCAAAGGCTGGTTTTTGCCTCGCGCGATGTCCGAATGGCATCCGGGCCCACCCAAGGTCTCGTCCAAATATACCAACAAGTCCTAAATCATAATATGGACTCACTCGAGCCTTCGGAACGTCCGAAACAACTCTAAATCTAAAAATCATACTCCAAAACCTATTGGATCCAACTTAAGAACTTTAAGTTCTTGAATTTGCCTTTAACATGCCGAACCTACCTATACTACTCGGAATGACACCAAATTTTACGAGCAAGTCATAAATGACATATCGGAACTATTCCCGGTCTCGGAATTCCATTCGGACCTCAATAACATAAAATCACGTTCTAACCTCGATTTTTGAACTTAAGGAATCGTATTTCACTATTTGGCGCCGAAACGCTCCCAGGTCATCGAAAACCCGTTCTGAACCTACGCCCAAGTCCGAAATCATCATACGAACCTACCGGAAGCTTTAAATCTCGATTCTGAGTTCGTTTTCTAAAAATATTAACCCAAGTCAAACTTGGCCCTTAAGGCCATCCTTAAGGAACTAAGTATTCCTATACCACCCCAAACTCATCCAAACCTCGAACCACCCGTCCCCGCAAGTCATAATCAACAAAAGTAACTACAAAAAGTCTCATTTAGGGGCACGGGGTCCTAGAACACAAAACGATCGGCCGGGTCGCTACACTTCTTCTCCCCTATTCTTCCTTTCCATCTTTTCTTGAGCTGATGGCCTATCGGAAACAACTTCTTTACCTCTCCAGGTAGGGGTAAGGTCTGCGTACTCACTACTCTTCCCAGACCCCGCTTGTGAGATTATACTGAGTATATTATTGTTGTTGTTGTATCCGATATGTACTGAATTACTTCATTTAATCCGAATTTAAAAAATGAAAAAGAAGAAAATATCTCCTTTCATAGTACTAAGTTTTCCTTCATTATTATTACTTTTAGAGCCTATAACTCCATTTTTTTTTTCAAAAATTCTGCTCGTGTTGTCCTAGGATTATGTTGCCACTGAAACAAAAAAAAATTGAGAAAACAAAAGCATAATTTATACAAGAACAAAAGATGTAACAAAAGAGATTCGGTTTCTATTCTTATTATAACGTTTCTTATTGTTATTTGTGTATATAAAATATAATGGTTCCGGAAAAATAAGGGAGTTAGCTCAATCTGTATATTGAATAGGCTATTCACAGACTTATATAGATATTAAAAGTAACAGTAAAGTGAAATATTCATTAACTTTTATTTAATTTCATAATTATTGTAGCTTTTCTCTATGCTCAACTTTTTGTCTAATAAGAGCATATACGTGACTTTTAAATTATTTCAAAGCAGGTCTTATTTAGTAATTTTTTTTTATTATTCCTTAATTTTTCTTTAGTCACACAGGCTTCCTCAATTTAGTTTGTGAAGTGTTAATTACGTCTAATTATTTGTACAAATCATCTATTAATATTTTTTCTCCTAATTACAAATGACATGAGTCATGACTCATAATTTTGAATAAGACAACAAAAATCAAGTACTGCAATATATATATATATAT